>APFE030697916.1:15169-99013 GCA_000404065.3 Pinus taeda
CAAACCATCGTCCGCCAGACATAACCGAATTTCGCTCAGAGCTCTAGCATCCATCTCATCCCATTCATCCTCCGTCATGGAAGCAGGTCTTTTGTTTTTCCCCAACAGTGCTTTCGCCACACCTTGTTGAACCAGCAGATCGTGCATCTTCACCTTCCAGATCTCAAAATTATTCTTGCCATTAAATTTCTCAATTTCGAACCAGGCACTTTGATTTTTCGCCATTTTGTATTAAAAAAACACAGTAATCTCCAAATATCCAACCAGCAATTTAAAAAAAATTGCCTATGCCTTTGTTTTACAGAAAAAACTGCCTATGCCTTTACAAAAACAACTGCCTTTGCATTTGGTTTTACACAACCAAAAAAAAAAAAAACCTGCCTATGTATTTCTTGTTTGCTCTTCACAAACAAAAAAAAAATTCATTTGTTGGACAAGTCTTTATACGCACGGACCTTCCAAAAAACATATGGGTGATTCATACCAAACATTACATCATTTGCAACGCAAACTTTTGTGGACGCCTATGGTTCTTACATATTGAGTCTTGTACAGGTCACTGTATAATGTATTGAAGTTGTTAATCATTTATAACATGCATGTTGGTATTTGTTGGTGCCCGTTGATATTCCGATGGATCTAAATATTAAAGGAATTTTCAAAAAAACTGAATCCATGTTCCGATGGTATAGCATGGTTCGAAAGTGAAATGAATGAGCTTTGTTTATCCTAATCTCTGCTCAAAACAAAAAAATCTTGTTTCCGTAATTCGTATGCCCAAAATTTTTGTTCTAAAAATTAATGGGATCATATAGATTGCTAATAATGTTGATGCTGCCAGTAACTGTGACTCGAAAACCCATTGAGGATTATACAGCAAGAAATGTCATCACGGCTTCAATAGGAAGATCTGAAAATGTCCCTTTCCGCCTCTATTTTCTCTATACAGTATAGACCCAGAAAATAGCTAACACAGAAATCCTCTACCAAGAAAATTACATTACCTTTTTCAAGACACGCTGTTCACCACCGTTTGCAATTCATAACCATGCGTGCAGCCTTCACATGCTGCCAGCAATTACAGCAGGCACCAAAACGCCCCGGCGTTACAGCTCCAGCAAACCCACGCACAGAACAATCCACTTTTTCAGCGCTCCACCTTCAGCAGTGCACTCCTCCAACTTGCTCTGATACCATTTGTTGGAATTAAGGCACAGCAAATCAATTAAAAACACACAGCATTAACACAGCAGAAGATCAAACACATAGAACAAAGGTTTTAACGTGATTCACCCAACCAATCTGGGCTACATCCACCAAACATAGGCATCAGGAATATATTAAATAAATTGGAGATTACATCAATGAAATCCTCACACTCTATCCCAGCTATCCGTATGACAACCTATTTTATAGTAGAGAGAATCTAACTGCTCTCACATCAAATTTAGGATGCATTAATTTGCTCCCAACAACCTGGAGATAATCCAGCAACAGATTTTCAATTGTTGTCACCTACAGAGATTTCTGCCTATTTCAGTTCAAACAGAAAATCTCAACATGTACTTCCAACTATAATATCCATGAAGCACATGATCAATTTTATAACGTGAAAATATTATTGAGATAAAAGGGTTTTGACGTAATCGAAAATAGTTAGTTTCAATAAGTTGGTAACAGTAAGAATCAGGTAAACGATTCTTGCGAACCATTTTCATTTTTTATTCCCTGAAGACCTGTGGTAAAAAAAACCCTACCCAGTGATGATGGCATGCACACATATTATTTTGAAATAATACAGTTTTCACAACATTGCACATTCACACGACATTAACATCTAACTATCACAAGTGTTTTGACAATTTTGAGCATGGAGTTTCTCATGGTCTTGTGATGACAAGTCCATTGTAGGTGTGCTATAAAAAAAAACCCATGGATTTTTACGCTCAGTCGTTCTCTGCAAGGAAGGTGTAGATGCTTTAAAGGAGAGTACTGCGCCTATGCTCCACACTTGGCCTTTCCATTTAGCAACGTTGACTGTGTAAAAAATCCCTACCTCAGTTTGAGAAAGTTCTACGACCGGTGTATCTGTTGAGCATGAATGCTATAGAATCCCTTCCTCAGTTTGAGAAAGTTCTATGATCGGTGTATCTGTTGAGCATGAATGCTATAGAACGACCTCGTTGGTGATCGCATCTCATTGAAGTCACTCAGCATTTCACATGCATGGTGTCATGTTTCTCAATCGACGACTTCATAGATATTACGCTCAAGAGATAATTATTCTTATCATTCTTATTGCATATGAATATTTTTACAATTAAAAGAAAATAAAGTAGCCATTCTCTTGGAAAAGGTTGCATATAAATATCCTTGGCATAACGTCTACTTCACCATCACCATCTTCACCATCTCCACCATTTTCTACTTTCACTATCACCATCATCTTGATCATCTTGATTTTCTATTTGACCCTTTTGATCTTGACCATTTTTTACTAATTTATTGTGAACATCTGATCCTGATCTAATACCTATTATTTGTTCTAAAACATTTGTTGCTTCCTTCGTTCTTCTTCCTCTATCTTTTTCTCTCTCTCGTTCTTCCCGTAAAAGTGAATTTCCTAATATTAATTTCGATTTAGTTTCATAATATATGTTCTTTATTCCTGAAAGTTCCGAGAATAATAAAAAATTGAAATCTAATTGGAATATTCTCTTCTCGATTTTCGGAGAATCCATAATACCAACATTGTCTCTTTGCATCTTGTCAATCCCCTATTGATTCGTAGTAAGATCAATCTTTTTCGTATAGCATCGTAAATATCAACAGATGCACATTAAAAAATAAGTTATATGTTAGTGAATTCCTGAAAATATTGCATGGTTAAATTAATTGTCTGAATCACATGGTTTATGTGCATAAAATGTTATGTCATTCTTGTTATTATCTTAAAAAGGTTTGCTTGGATTTCATGAATAAAAGATGGGATTAACTATGATAGTTTCTTGAAAAGAACACCAGAGAACCTTGCACATAAAAATGTATAAACCATGTTATTTTATGGAAATTTTTTTATGATAATCATGTGCATAAAAGATAAGTAGCCAAGAATATGTGGTTATTTTATTAGTTTCTTGAAAATAACATGTGTTAATGTATATATAGATAATAGTTATTTTCTTAGGATTCTTTTTCAGAAATATAAGCTTGCATGAAAGAAAACTAGTTGCTATACATTTGAATTCTTGAAAAAGAAGTATAAGTTTGCATGCAAGAAAACTAGGTACTATGCTTTTAATTTATTAAAGAAGCAAATATGTATTCTCATGCCAGAAATAATAACGATTATGATTTTTTTATAGAAAATAATATGTGTTATGTGGACAAAAAATAGTCATGATGTTAGTTTTCTTGAAAAAAACAAACTCTTATATAAATAAAAAGGATTATCTATTGTGTTAGTGATTCTTGGAAAAGAACATGTGCTTATATTCACCAATGTGATGGTTGTTATGTTACCTTTGTTTGGAAAAGATTATGCATTTGCATGCATAGGAATAATATCTTTTGGGTTAATTTTCTTTTACTTATTTACATGCACAAAAGTAATAGTTAAGGGGCTAGTTTCTGTTGGACACCTAATCCTCTATAGGTAGGTGTGGAATATAAACAACCACCAGAGTCCAAGACACCACTTGGAATGTGAATCCAAATGTCGCAGCAATGTACTATATATATATAAATCATTGTGAATAATAAATGCAAATCAATGTTTATCATTCATATTTTTCTTTCACCATGTATGTATTTAACATAGTATTAGAGTGGGCGATCTCCTACCCTACTCATATTTGAGCCACTTGTTTTGTTTTGTGGCCTTTTTGTATGTTAGTTCTGACATTTCTGCTCCCTGTCAGAAGCATTTCCTCTATTTAATCCCTTGAAATTTTGCTTTCAAAGGAATTCCCCCTTGAAGAGCGATTTATCTAACCATTTGTGTGTCGGCCTCACAAAATGCTTCTGTGCTAGTATGTAGTAACACCTATTATCTCTGGTTTTTGATACCATTGTGTGTGCCATTCCACAATACGACTCTGCACAGATACCACCTTTGTTGTTCCGCACCGTATACCACCTCTATTGTTCTACACACCGACTCCCTTCATGAGTTCTCTCATCTATGGGCCCTTCTTCCGATATATCGTGTTGTTATGAAAAGCCAAACTCGTCCACTCCTGCGAGTTTGCTTTCGTTAATGGAATTACTCCTTGTCCTTTAGATACTGAACGTTTGTTGGTTGGTTTTAATATCGCGCACCAGTTGCCTCCACACCATACTTTGGTTATAATACATATCGCTTGGTCAACATACAACTCCTCATAGCTAATACCAGTTTGATACATACCACTATTGGTTGGTTAACTCCCGGTTTTAATTGTTGTCGTATTGCAAGATCAAACTTTTATTGTGTTAGCTCTGCCATACCACAGTAAATTTTAAACTGTGTTTCTAGGCCCAAACTCTCCTTAGCATTATACTGCTTAGTATTTCCTCCCCATACCACTGTGCGATACTATCCTCCATTGTCCAGTCAGTACATTCTACATTCACATTATTTGACTGAGTTTCGTGTTCATCTCCTCAACACTATTTTTGAGCTCACAAAAAGTTTGCAATAACACTCAGAAATGCCTCCGCGACTCTCAAAAGTTTACTTACTCGTGTTGTTGCCCAATCTGTTGTTGTCAAAGGAATTCAAAAGGACATTGTCAAAGGAATTCAAAAAGTTTTGAATGTTCCTGTCTGCTCATATTACACTCCGCCAACTGCCATATATATTGGTGATATGATGCGTTGTTTGAAGATTCACTGCATTTATTGGTGAATGGTGATGCTACGGGTGTGTATGGTGATGCCATGACCTGCGAGAGCCACTGCTATCATGTATGTAGCACAAATAGAAGAGTCAAAAATATTTGGGCATTTCAAACTTGTTCTCTTCTAGCTGTTGCATGAAAACATCCTCGTAAGCATTTGTATTGTTCTTTGCACCCGTTGCTGCCCACTGAAAATATTTGTTATTTACAAGGGGAGAGAAGTAAAAATTTGGAGAGTCCACCTATATTAACAGTGAAGTTTGAATCTGCTATGGTGCATTGAATTTTTATGTGGTACGTTGGATATCAAAGTCTTTTGAATGATATGAAAGTGCATATAGCTAGAGGTGGTATCTATATGTGATATGATGTATTGTGATAAGAAGGACCTTTTACATATATTTGTCATTATGTGTTGAAGATTTATTCCAGCATTGAGTTAATTTGAAGACAATTGCAGACAATTTGTAAGACAGTTCGGTTGTTTTATAAAGACATCGCCTCATTGTTGCATATTTTGACACTCTAGAGACTTATATCAAAGCCAATCTATTAATTTCCATTTTTCCATTGACTCTAGAATATTTTGATGAGGTTATTTTAGACATTTTACTGATAAATTCGAGGAGCACTATCAGATAAACTTGCCATCTACTGTTTGAGCCAGCCAGAGATTGCAGATTGCCTATAAATTTCAAAACAGAGGTTGTTAATTGTTGTATTGGGGTTTTTCTGTAGTTCTATTAGCAGTTCCCTTTAGTGAAGCCTCATTTATCCTTGGAGATTTTGTATGTGAACTACTACAAATATACCTCATGACCATGGTGCTAAAACTATTCAATTTGCGCACTTGTCCAAGTTTTAATTGAAGTTCTTTCACTGCTTGGATTTTCCAATTTCTGCAGACACAAAGGAGAATAATTTTTCAAGGAAAATATTTTATCCTTGCAAAGGATTATTAATTGAGTAGATTTCCCTCTTATCATTGGGTGCATTTAATTTTGAAGAACATTTCATTACTAGCTTTTTTCCTTTACAAGTACACCTGTGGTCATTTGTTGATCTGAGTTGGTTGAATAATGGTGAAAATTCATGTCTTATTAAAGTTACTGAAAACTCTAATTAGGTCCACTTCTGACATCATAGTTAAAATTATCGAATCCTCTCTTTCAGAAATTTAGACTTGTTTGCAAAATATGCAAGACAAAATTGATTTTTTGCAGCATGAATCACAACTACAACAAGAGGAGTTACAAAAGTATAGTCATGATTTTGAACTTGTCTTTGTTGAGGACAATTATTTGTTTGAGACACACTCCCATCAACAACTAGAAATTGATCAGATCATTGAGCCCCTTTCAGGAGTGGTTGTACATGCAGATGCAAAAATTCATCCTGCACTTCCCAAGTCGGTCATCAAACCTTGGGAAGAGCTTGTCCATAACAAGCATAGAACATGTGTTGGATATGATAAGGAGGTTTCTTTTCATATTCCAAATTACTCAAATCCCATTCACTTTCAAAGTGTTGGATTTCTTCGTGACAGTACACCTTCACATGTTCCCGATTCTACTCCTCTTCCATAACAACATCAATAGATTATTAAATTCCAACACTGTGACCTGGTTGGCCATAGATCTTCATCCATGTAAGAACTGTCATAAAACCACTCATTCTTCATACAGGTGCTTCAAAAATAAGTTTCCTGCAAGAGCAAAGATTCATCTTGGATGGATCGCTTCTTGGTAATGGGCTTCAACAATCAAGAAGATATTTCAATCATATGTTTGAACTTGTCCTAGAGTATTGAACAATCTTGCAGTTGAGTATTCTCCATCATCTCACCTTGTATCTGACAGGGGGGGAAGTGGTGGGCATCTACAACCTTCAATGCCACATCAAGCGAGCCAGAGCGACAACCTGCCATACCAGATTCAAAGTTGTAACCAGAGACAAAGATGCCCCTGAGCATGCCTTCGGTTCGTGATCAGCCTTAAAACATCTATGTGAGGTTGAGACATCTCTTCAAAGAATTGGGGACACTTCCTCTAGCCGAAGACTTCAGCTTCTTGACAGTTTTGGAAGAGTTCCATGAATTGAAATCAACAGTCAAGAGTTGGTGGTCATCCTTAAACCATCATAGGTTGAGACCTCCCTTTCAAGGTTGAAGGTTTCCCTAACATGAGGAGCACTTCCTCTAGCAGAATACCTCAGCTTCATGCCAGATTTGGAAGAGTTACGAGAACTACACTAAGTGTTCTAGTGTTGGTGGTCATCCTTAAACCGCCCCCCTTATACCAACATTTTAGAGAGCACATTCAGCCTAGTGCTGCCATGCATTTTTTCACATTTTGTATTACAACTCTCTTCTTGGACTCATACATACCCGTTCAGATTAAGGGGGGCAATGTTGGAAACCTAATCCTCTATGGGTAGGTGTGGAATATGAATAGCCATTGGAGTCCAAGGGACCACTTGGAATGTGAATCCAAGGGTCACACCAATGTGCTATATATATGTATGATTCTGAATAATAAATGCAAGTCAATGTTTATCATTCATATTCTACCTTCGCCATGTATGTGTTTAACAATTTCTTTTCGATTGTTTATGTAATTTCATGCACAAAGATCAGAGCTAAGGTGCTAGTATCATTTAAAATAATATGGACATTTGTAGTGGTTTTCCTTTGGAAAATAATGTGTGCTTATGTAAAGGGAATAATAGTTAATGTGATATTTATCTATAGACATGATTTGATAGTTATGTTCTTTTAAATTATTTCATGTGCAATATTGTTAAAGGAGATGTGACACAATATTTTTTTTACGTTTTATGTATGCACATGAATAGATTTTGAAGCATCACTAATAAATATTTATTATTCGCTTGATTAATAATTTATGTAATCATGATATCAATGTTTGCTAATGGTAGCAATGGAAGGGAAGGATGGAGACTTATGCAAGTGGTAGATTATGTTCAACATTATGGCAACCAAATAACTAACGGTCCATGCAAATTGAGGAATACCAAATACATGTTAATCCACTGATGGAAAGATCTTGAAAGATATTGGATTGAAGGTGGAGGAAGGGAGTGAGGGTTTTGAACATGGAGCAACGGGTGTAAGATGGTGATGATGGAGGGGCAAGGAGGGGGGAACTCCACTCCCTCCTATAGTCAGGTAGTAGTGGATAGACACAAGGAGGCAGGTTTGAATCGATTCAAAAAGCCAATGGAGGCAGAAATGGGGAAAATAAGTAAAAAAAATGGCCGGAAAGCAGCAAACATCATGAACAGGAGGAGAATCATGAGGAAGTCAGAAAAGGGAAGAAGACAGGTGACGGTAGTTAGAGAACTGAGCAAAAGACTATGAATGGACCCTGTAAACCTAGGCCAACTATCAAACCTCGGGTTTTCCTAAGTGATCCGGCGCTATAGGCGCATAGAGATCACATGGCGACATATGCGGTCGTATGCAAATTTATGTGGATTTGGCCAATGGAGAAGGCTTTGTACACTTGGATAAGGAATTAGTGGAAGCAAAAGGAAGAAATAACCCTTCATCTTGGGTCCAAGGATTTCTTCACAGTGGTTTTTACAAACCTAGAGGATAAAAACAAATTGTTCGAAGGAGGACCATATTTCTATGCTGCGGTAGGACTTTACATGTGACCATGGGTAATGAATTTTGTCCCGGAGCAAGAAACATTCACTTCGGTACTGGTATGGATTAGACTCTACTCCCTACCTTTAGATTATTGGTTACTTGAAACCTTAAAAGCCATAGGCAATAAATTAGGTAATTTTTTAAAAATATCATACGCGACTCTGCAAGGAAAATATACCTCCTTCGCATGTATATGTGTAGAAATGGACCTATCGGGAGAAATTCCGGATGAAATTATTTAAGAAGTATATGATGAAGAATAGGTGCAGGAGGTGGACTATGAGCATGTCCCATTTAGATGCCGTAAATGTCATGAACATGGGAACCTCTTCAGAGACTAACCACTTAACAAACTGGAGGACAACACGAAACCCAACATAGGCAAAAATCCTGAAGGCTTCACAAGGGCAGGAGGCAAAGGGAAAGGAGGGGGAAAAAGTACTAAAAAAAGCCTAGCAAAGGTACGCAACCAAGTCATAACAGTTTCAAGATTTTAGAAGAAGAAAGCGGGGACAATGGAACGGATAAGGCACTGGAGGATAATCTTTCAGAGATGGAAAAAGATGAAAGCATGGAGGTCACACATGAGAACAAAAAGCCAAGGGAGGATCTGCCAAGCACTATGGAACTTGGCAGGAACCTTGAAATGACCCCAAGTGAAGTTGGGGCGGAGGACCACAATCTATAGGAGATTCTTGAGAGGGAGAATCTGGGTCTAGAAAAGTTCCTGGAGCAGGGAACCAATAGAGGTGTTGATTCTCTACCATAAGAGGAGTTTGATAGAGTGCAATAGCTCTTCCTCTGGAGATCTTAGGAACAGACTACTGGAATCAAAAGGAACCATGACAACCAGGAAAATAGAGGGGTGAAATTGATGGAGGTAACATCAGAACACTCTACCAAGAACCCAGGCTGGAAAAGAGGAAGGAAGAGATAGAATGAGCTACTAACAGAGTGTGGGAAATTGATGATTAACTTAGGAAAGATGAAAGATCTTACTAGTTACTCATTTACAAACGTTTCACAATGAAGTTCACAACCTTGAACATTACGGGACTAGGAAGTAAAAGAAAACAAACAAATCTCAGCAATAGAATAAAAGAAGAAAAACTAGATATGGTGTTTATACAGGAAACAAAATCTTCAATAGAAAATATCAGAGAGATACATAGCAGATGGCTTATTAAGTACGAGTATCTAGAATTCAAAGCAAACAATACAGCATGAGGGATTCTTACTCTTTGGAATCCACAAAAATTTGGAATCCTGGATGTTGTAACATCCAGGAATTACCTTTCAATGGTTATCCAACCTTTGGGTGACAAGGAACTCTATATGATCACAAATTTCTATGGTCCTCAAAAACTTGAAGACAAACTCAGGCTTCTCACCTCACTAGAGGAGCTGAGAGAGAGACACCCTGTGATGCCCTGGATTCTGGGAGGGGGCTTCAATATGATCAGATCACTTACAGAGAAAAAAGGCAGGACCAAAATACTAGATAGAGACTCCATTTCCTTCCAGAACTTCTTAAACAATATGAGACCAGTGGATATAGAGAAAATAAATGGCACCTCCACATTAAACAATAAGAGGGGACGGGCTTCTCAGGTGTCCTCTAAAATAGATAGATTCATTATCTCGGAAGACCTATTTCTCACTAGCCTTGACTTGACTACTTTAATCCTTCCTTTCTGAGGTTTGGATCACTAGCCTATCTAGCTTGAAGTTGCATTCATAGCCTCTCTGAGGAACAAACCTTTCAGGTTTGAAAATCTTTGGCTCGCTCACCTCGACTGCATCACTAACATTAGAAAATGGTGGGTCGAAGACATGCTCGTGCAAGGCACAAAGATGTTCCTATTGCAACAGAGACTGAAACACGTCAAACTTAGGCTTAAAGAATGGAACAAAAATGGGTTTGGAAATATTTTTGAAGACAAAAGAGAAGTTGAACAAAAAATTCAAAGAATTAACCAAATCCTCATCAGTGATGGCTTTACCGAGGAAAGGAAAAGGAAAGCTAACTCTCTTCAACAAGAATGGGAGAACAGATGCCAGCAAGAGGAGATCTTCTGGAGACAGAAATCAAGAGTGCAATGGATTAAAGAATGGGAAAGAAATACAAGGTTTTTTCACAAGTCAACCATGGATCACAAGGCTCATAACAGGATTGTAAAACTCAAAGTAATCAAGGGAAAGAGCTAAGCACCCACAAAGAAATGGAGTCTGTTCTGTTCCAACATTTGTAAAGCATAGCCAAGGAGCCTCTCTCAGACATATTACAATTTATCAATAGCTTCACAAAGTACATTCCTAAGCTAGTAACAAGGGAAGATAATTACAATCTCAACAGGCCATTGACTGAAGAGGAGGTCAATGAAGTCATCAAAGAGATGAAAAATGGGAAAGCTCTAGGCGCGGATGGGTTCAATGTAGACTTCTTCAAAACATGTTGGGAAATAGTCAAACAAGATATCCTTGATGTTGTGGAGGATTCTAGAAAATCAAAAATAGTTTTAAGGGTGCTCAATGCATCTTTCATAGCCCTAATCCCAAATTAGGAAAAAGCTATGACACCTGATACATACAAATCCATAGCTTTATACAATGTGGTGTACAAAATCATTTCTAAAGTGATTACAAATAGACTCAAACCCCTTCTTCCAACTCGTGTCTGAGGAGCAAACTGGATATGTGGAAGGAAGGCAAATTCTCAATAACCTCATTCAAGCTCACGAGGTGGTTCATTCTCTCAGGAGTAATAAGCATGTGGGTATGATCATACAACTTGACCTAGAGAAATCTTATGATAACCTAAGCTGGTGGTACATCAGGGAGGTACTAAAAGCGTATGGCTTCGACCACAACTGGATAAGATGGGTAATGGCCCTTATTACCACAGCTAGTTTTTCAATCCTTCTTAATGGCTCTCCATCCAGAACATTCAGGCCTTCAAGAGGCCTCAGACAAGGAGATCCGCTTCCCCCTTCCTCTTTATTCTCATGATGGAAGGTTTAGGTAAAGCGATCAAATCAGCTAAACCGCAAGGTAGAATCCGGGGTCTCAAACTAACCATGAATGGGGATGCCTTGACTCATCAACAATTTGTGGATGAAACCATGCTGTAGGGTACACCCACGGTCAAGGAAGATAAAGCTTTCAAACAGATCCTGAATGATTTTGCATTGGCTACTCGTATAGAGGTAAGCCTCACAAAATCAAAAAATTTCTTTTTCAATACTAAAATTGCCATTCAGAGAAATCTCACCAAAATTCTCGATTTCAAAGAGATCAACTACCCTCCAAATATCTGGGAATACCTCTTATAGAAAAACCTTTGAGTAAGGAAGTTTGGGAGCCAAGGACAAATGAATTGCAGGACAAAAGCAGGAAATGGACAAGCAGATCCTTAAACTTAGCTGGTAGACTAGTGCTGACAAAATCTATGCTACAAACCATACCTATCTACATGTTTTCTGCTCTACCTTCCCCAAAAGGAGTTTTACAACACATCAAGAACATCCAAAGAGATTTTCTTTATGGAAAATGGGAAGAGAAAATAAATGGGCTCTAGTAGCTTGGGAAAAGCTCTGCAAGCCCAAAAAACATGGTGGTTTGGGACTTCATGACTCAGAAATCCTAAGCAAAGTTTTGGGGGCAAAACTTTGGTCGAGATGGATAAAGCAAATGAGAACCCCTTGGGCTAAGCTCTGGAAACATAAGTATGCAAATAATTGGCAAGAAAGGGACCATATCAGAATGACAGGGCTCATCAAGTGCTCCCATATTTGGAACAATGCTTGGGAGAACAAAGCTATTGTGCAGAAGCATAGTTTTTGAGAGATCAGAGATGGAAACCTAGCCTAGTTTTGGGAGGATAACTAGTAGCAAGAGCCAAACCTATGCAGAGAATGACTAGACATTCTCAAAAATGACACTGACAATAAATGGATGCTCAGGGTTAGTGATTTTTGGGATCAAAGAAGTGACAATGGAAAATGGAGAACTTGAAAGGACCTAGTATACACTGAAGAAACCCCTTTGAAACCCAAGGCTGATACTCTTGCAGTGATCTTGGAACAGAGAAATATTTCGACTTCAACTTCGTCTGATCAACTAAGATGGGGAAGAAATAGTGAAGGCAACTTCAACCTCAAAGAAGCCAAAAGAATTGCCACTGGACTTGACATTCCAAACCCTGATAAGATATGGGGAGACCTATGGAAGAACTCGCACTCAATAAAAATCAAATTTCTCACGTGGTTGGTACATCATAAAAAAGTTCTGACTTGGGAAAATCTAAGAAAAAGAGGCTTAGCTGGTCCATCTAGATGTCAGCTATGTGGCCTGCAAGAAGAAATGATGGATCATTTACTTAACCTTTGGACTTTCTCCTCTACCTTATGGAATTGGGTAGCTTCTATTTTTAGGCAAATTGATAGGGACGAAAGAAGCATCACTAGAAATCTGAAGAATTGGAGGAAAGACTTCTCAGAAAATGAGACGGTCAACAGAGCCTGGACTCTGATCCCAGGTTTTTTGATCTGGGATGTTTGGAGAAAAAGAAACAACATGATTTTCAAGAACGTAATCGGCTCAACCAAGAGCATCATAGCTCAGATTTTAAGACAGCTCAAAGAAAATGTTAGCACCCTTATAAAGAAACCCCCCAAGAACCCTCCTTGTAACCAAGATGCTCACATTCTTTTGCATTTTGGCATACAGTCTCATGTCCCCTAGTGCATAAGCATTATAGTAAAACATATAGTAGCAGGGAAGGACTACTGGCAACCACCCCCACACGGCTTTTTGAAATTTAATATAGATGGAGCCTCTAAGGGAAACCCTGGGGTTACTAGTTATGGAGTCATTAGAGACAAACATGGAAGCATAAAAGTTATCTTTCATAGTCATTTGGGAAATGCCACAAACAATATGGTGGAGCTCATGAACCTAGAGCAGTGCCTAGAAATATTTATTGAGTACAATTTACATAATACAATGATAGAGGCAGACTCTGAATTAACAATTAATTTAGTCAAAAATATAGGCAATGGCTTAGCATCTGAAAAAGTATCAAAACATTGGCGGTTATTGTAGGTCTATCAACGTATTCAACTCCACCTGAGAGCCCTAAGATCACTCAAATTTGTTCATCTTCGAAGAAATTCCAACAAATTAGTAGATCGTCTAGAAAATGAGGGTGTGATTTGTACAAGAGATAACAAGTGCTATTAGTGGGAGGCAACTCCCTCAGGGAAATTGTGCGAGGACTGTCATAGACAGGTGACCGCAAATAGGGATTATCTTCAAAGCATGAAAGGCAAGCAATAATTCAACCTAAGGAGATAGAAAATAGTGCACCAATGTTAGGAAAGAGGAATGGAGTAAAGAGTGAGCAGGTTAATGGGAAGATGACCTTTGATGGCAACAAGCACCAAAATCCAACAGATATCGGGCGGATAGTTGCATAGAAGATAGCCAGAAAACGGACCCGAAAAATTATAAATAGGTGGTTAAGGCTACCCATCAGGTCTATTTGGAATTTTAATGGGTGTGCATGTTGTGGGCCCAAAACCTTTCCAGAACCGTCAGATCGGAGAGGTCCAGATCCCACAAGGGTTGGGTAGTTTAACTAATCAAGAGTTAATTCAGAAAGTGAACCCAAAATTTACTAGAAAGAAGTTTTGTTTTCATTTCGGGTCCGAATGGGTTTTAACTGGTGGGCAGGTTGGTTCATCTGAAATAGTTCGTATGATCCTCGAGGGTTGTATGGCTAGTTCTTCGGGTTGACAAGACACTCTGGGCTTTATGGGCAATTGGTTTTTTGGGTGGTAGGTTTTGGTGGGCTCTCCTCATTAAGGAGTGAAGGGCTCTTTGTGGCATGGGACTTTCGAAGTCTAGCAGACTCGTCAATGCATTAGAACTTTGCTTTTTTCCTTCAGGTTAAGAAGGAAAGAAGTTTTGACAGTGTGGCTTTTGATGATTAAGTAGTGCATTGGTGGTGTATGCACTGGTTTTGTAGTCTTTTTTGTTACAGATGTTGCTATTTTTTTGGCATGATCTCGCAAAATGTACATTATGTAATATTTTTTCTTGATTAATGGAAGGCCCTACTCTTATTGGATAAAAAAAAAGATAATCCACTAATGGAACAACCAAGCCATAAAGACATAATATTCAAGGATTTGTGCATAAATGATATGATGATTAATGTAATAACTTCTAGCTAATTATGATGTATTTAAAATGATATGTATTTATAAGTTTTTATGAAAATGGTCAAGGGATGGAAACCTTTACAACCATTGAGTGAGGGCTGAAAACTCTTACGAAGTGTTTAATAAAATTAAATGTTTGATGGTTTTTTGCTACAGGGGTTTTAATGTATATTAGTGTTCAATGACGTGTTTTCCTATTATGCCATTCTAATGACGTCCATTCCTTGAATGGCTTGACATTTACATTATCAAGTATGTGATTAAATAACCTAGTTAAAAGAATAATGGAAATGATGTAAGGTTACAACAACAAGTTTATGTTAACATGCTACAACAGTGGCTTTTAATGGTCATGTAACTTACTATTCCTTTACTAAGTTACTCTATGTGATGATGAAAATTTGATGTAATGGTCAATGAAGGAATATGGAATAGTAATTCAGAAAGTCACACGTTGGTAAATTCTATAAAAAAAATCTAACTCCATACGATTTCACATGAGGTTTATAGGGGAGTGTTAAAAGTGGTATGAAACCAAAATGTTACATCACTAGTGCCTTTTAGGAATCAGTAAATGGAAAAGTAGAGGTATGATGCTAGTGGGAACCAACTCGGGTATGATTCTAACAAAAATACATGATGATGTATGTAGTAGATTGCATGTCATATGACATGCATGATAATATTAGGAACCCCATTAAATACTAGTAGGTGATAACGTTTGTTTTAAAACTATGGTCATGACATTTGAATCTTGATGCGGATAAAAGATAATAAAACCTCTATTGGATTTATGAACATTTTTGAGCACTCACTAGTGATAGTGAGGATTAACTACTCACCTTTGCTAGAATTAGGAGAAGTTTGAGGTTTAAAATGGGCCTCCTAAGGAAATTATAAAATAATAGTGGAAATAATAAAATAAGATTAGATTACATCATCAAAGTTTAGAGGGAAAAAATAAAAAACTAATTTTTCAACTCGTATTTTCAACTTATATTTCTACGGTTTTATGAAAATTTCAAGCGGCAACACTCATTGGATCCATAATTTGATTCCTCATCCAAGGAGTACCCATGTTGCATACATTTCATGTATCCTTCTAGACGACAAATGAAAAATAGATGAAAAATGTGATTGCAATCATGTTTTTTCATGTATTTCTCAATTTTCATGTAGAAGTGTCTATCAGAGGTATGCAACATGGGTACTCCTTGGATGAGGAATTAAATTTTTTATCCAACGAGTACTCCCGCTCAAAAAATGAGTAAAAAATTCAGGAGATAAGTTGAAACTACCAGTTGAAATAATAGTTTTATTATTTTATTATTTTTTAATCCTTTTACTTTTTTAGTCCAAAATTGGCAAATCGTCCCCCATGGTTGACATCACCATCTTGAATCTTATTGGTCCTTATAAAGTTTATTTTGGTTGTACATTTTTCTTAGAAGGCCCATTTTAGACCTCAAAATTCCCCTAATGTATACTATTACCATAATGATTATGGTGCATTTAAAGAACACGACTAAAGTTATAATGCACTGCTTATTAAGAATGAATGCATGTATTGTTCTGTGTGATAATGAATGAATGTAAAAGGTGAGGGTTGTCCTTGGAGAGGGAAATAGAATGTTTTAAAACACATTGAAAGAATCCCTTTATACATTAAATAAAAGCAACGTCTATAATGGCTAAATGATGATTGATCTTGTCATGGATTTTGATTGAATTAAGGTGGTTGGTAACATTGATTAGTTAGTATTGCATGTGTAACAATTAAACTTATATGCACAAATTGATTTTGATTGAACATTATTTCAAGTTGTAAACAAAAGTGATTGTGGTAGTTTACTTCATGTTGTTGGTCTATTAGTGACAATACATTGTTGAATTTAAGGTTTTTTATATTGTTACCATTTAGAGATTAATGATAAATCAATGTTCTATATGAATAAGGCTTTGCATATGATTTTATACATGACATTATTTTATGCAAGAAACTATACAATAATTGTGAAAGTGAATACATATTTAGAACTGCATATATATGATTGCAAGCTCTTGAAGGTTACAAAGAACTTGAATCATGATATAGTAGTATCATTAAAGTAACTAATGCATTGTTATGTTGGGACATGTCGCTTTACATATGAACATGCAAAAATGATAGTTGGAAGGATGAGAACAACCAAGAATATTTCATAGTATACTGAAATGAATGAGATAGATTATGTATGTTCTATCAACTTAATGATATAACTAGTAGTAATCAGATGATGCTAATTACCTTGTTTGTTCGAAATTTACAACTTTACAATTTGATAATTCAATGAAGATGCTAACTAGTATGCATCCTACATCTAGCATATATTCTAAATACATCTTTTGTAAATCCATCCAGTGTGTGTGAATATTGTGGTGACAGTACATAGTAAATATAATCAGATAAGACCACCATGTTGTCGAAACATAGTGTTTTCATTTTCATTGATAAACCGAATTTAGATGACATTTGAATCTATTAGCATTACCAGTTTTTTGAATGAAGAAAAATATGTGTGATTCATTTTCATTTAGTAATACTTTATATGCATAAACAAAGTTTCATTTTACATGAATTAATTAAAAAGGTATTTTTTGATGGTCATATTCCCTTAATTATTGTTTTGAAAAACAACTTCATGAAAGATTTGTTTTAAAAGTTTATCTGGAAGATGTATCCTTGTTTGTTATGCTAGCTATAATGTAATCATGCCTCCCATATTTACCTAGTTTCACTGTCCTACCAGAGTAAATATGAGTTGGAGAGCTACTATGACATGACCCAACCTCCTAGCTATAGATAAAGAAGTGGGGCCTACATCTGACTATTGACTTACAACTCACAAAATTTCACAGGTTTATAGGGATACTCGAGGGATAAAAAACCACCCTAGATGACCAAATCCTAAGCTTAGGATATCTTTCACACACTTTAACTCCCAACCACATGCATTAAAATGCCTCCATGAGGCTATAGGCCTCCAATGGCATGCTAAAGCCTGCCTCGGTGTGGTCCCAAGATCTGAGCATAAATTCAAGGTTAAGCTCTAGACCACTGCCCAGAGCTTCCTAAAACTTGTCAAAATCATTAATGACATGACAACAAGACTAAAAATACAACTTTGAAGGTATAACTTGACCTAGATTACCTAGAAGATAACAAACATTTCATCAAACATATGGAAAAAAGGTAAATGATAGGTCATGAATTCATATTTAATCATAAAAGTATGAAATTAGTGTAAGGATCACTGAGAAGGTCCTACGCGAACTCCACGAAGCTGCAATAACATTTATTAGTCAATATATTCATCAATTAATCAATATCTAAACCATTTATGACAAGGGACATAGAAGATATACATCATATGAGAAACATATAACCACAAAATAACCAACATATAAACCATGGAAACACACCCATAATATAACTAACACATTATCAAAAGATATACGTGAATGAAAATTGAAGAATAAATCTTATTAACAAATGAAGATACCAACCAAGTAAGGGACTCCCACGTACCACCTGTCCATAGATTGGGCTGAAGAAAATCTTTCTTTCAGCCAATCATCCCCATGCCATATTCCAAGAATGAATGTGGGATCTCATGGAATAAACCAAGACAGACCAAATCAACACTTCAAAAGGAAAAACCACCTCAATCCTCAAACAATTATTTCACCTCATGGTCGGACATCACTAAAACCAAACATATCAATCTATACCCAAGTTTTCTAGGGATCAAGGAAAAAGTAACTCAACCCACAACCTTCCAGGGCTCCAGAGTGTTTGTCCAACTTGTCTCTTGGTACTAGTAATTGAACCCACCAAGGGCTCCAAAGCATTTTTCGCAACCTAGGCTCCATCAATAGTAACTCAACCTAAGCTTTTCTATGGATTCCATAACATTTGTTCCAACCCTCAACCATAACTGATTATGAGAAATAATTAAAAACAATCAAGTGGAAAAACCATCAACACCATGGCTATCTAGTAGATGGGAAGGCAATGATAAAGCACTATTAATCCACGCAATCCTCCATGCCAGTGACAACTCATAACCAAATAATCACATGCATTTACCATGCATCCTTAAATTATCAAGGAAAACACACATGCAACCTGTTACTTGCAAGGAAATCTAATTGTATTTGTTGATCCACCTATTCCCTTGCAATTTCCTACTTTTCTTTCCCCGACTTCCCCAAATCTAAGTGAATAGTAGACTGATCCAAGCATGTTCCAAAAATTTTGTGTGCAATAGTACGATAGAGTGAGAGAATAGAAGAGAGTTTCAGCCAAAATATGTCAAAAGGCCATGGAATGATCGTCAAAAGCCTTTTTATCATTAAGGCCTCTATTTTCTTCATTTTCTTTCAATTTTCCTTACATGAAAATCTGTGTCTTTTCTCCTTCCTTTTCGCCTATTTTCCTTTATTTTTATAAATACATGTCAATTAATGCCTCTTTTCCTTTTCCAATTACCTTAGACATAATAAAACGAAGTGATACCCACTAGGTTGTTTTTCCCACCATTCATTTTGGAATATGTCTCACATGACCCTGGTCTTAAATTTTTTTTACATGGAAAATCAATAAGGGGTTGATACAAACAAGGGGTTTTTACCATCCTCTATGTTATATGACACCTATGACCAACAAACCATTGAAAAAACATACTTCCCATGGAGATTTATAACACAACTCATTGCAATATTAACAGTGCCCACTACTGAAAACATGACAATCATACCATTTACTAGAGCTTTATAATACAACTCATTATGTTATTTACAATAGCAACCACATATAATTATGCACATTTTCTCCCACTGTAAAATAAACATACTATGTATGGAGCTTTATAAACATAACTCGTTACATTATTTACGATAACATACACATATATACATGTGCACATTTTATTTAACCAGAATATAAAAGGATATGATGCCTGTAATAACAACAAGGGAATCGAGAGGCTCACACCTCCAACCTTGAAATGTAGTGCCAAGATTCACCTCCTTCCTAGGAAGTCCAGAATGCACTTCCAAAATCAAATTTTGCATCCAATGTTCAATGCTACAGCGCTCGCGTTGCTTGTTCTCTCAGTGAAGAGTTATCGAATCATTGTTCCAAGGAACACTACCAATGTTCTTCTGATTCCACCTAGAAATAATAATGACCAAAAAAAATTCATTCCCCAACATTCCATTCTATGCTACACAATCCCTATTGAAGTCTAGTCACCCCCTTCCATGCAGTCTCACACCTTCCATGTTTCGTTGGCATTTCCTTCTCTGCTACATAGTCCCTTGGGTGATCCATCTATTAACAAGGTTTCTTAACATCATAAGGTCCAAAAAGCAAGGCATACCCCTGCCTCAAACCATCATACTAGTCATAACATGCTCATGGAAATCAATGGAATCTATTGGGTATAACATGCTCATGGAAATCAATGGAATCTATTGGGTACCAATGTCCCATAATGGCCCTTCTCTTGAATGCTTTACCAACATATTGTCGTATGTTCCAATTCCTTTTTGTTGTTGTTGCTGCTAATTCTTGGAGTCGGTTTCAACCACCCTAATTGAGCATTTTATATGCTTTCCTATACCAAGTACAAAGTTTCCATTAGGTTCAAAATAAATTGAAACAAATTCAAATCATACCTCATTGGTAGTCTGTCAATAAGGTATACCTACAATCTTGTTTACTTCCTATCACAATGAGTCAAAATATCTCTTTCATCAAATCATCATGTATAGACATATCACATCTGGTTAGCTCACAACATAACCATCATAAATTAGAATCATAGATCACATGTAAACATCATAAATCATAGTCATAAATCACATGCATAGTAAAAAACTGAAATAAAATATTGATACTTATCCTTAAAGTGGTTCTTTTATTCTACCTTTGTCCATTATCCTTTCCATACACACACTGAATTGTTTGGCACACCTAGTGAGGACCCAATGCCTTCTCTTCAAGCACATATACATACACATACACCCACACACAGTGTACAACACCACACAACACATGCACCTACACCCGAGGTACAACACAACACATACACCTACACCCAATGTACAATACAAAATATACAACTACACCTGGTGTACAACACAATACATATACGTACACAAAGTACGACACAATGAACACACATGTCGTGATACAATGACTACAAAATACACATAACACATTACCACATGTGCACAACATAACATGTGTGACATGTACACAATACCACATGTATAAAACACCACCTGCGCAACATGTACAGAACACCACATGTACACAAAAGCCACCTTCATAACATGTACACAACACCCCCTGCACAATGTGTGAAACAACACCACCTACACAATGTGTACATAACACCACATGTACTCAGCACCGCCTGTACAACGTGTACATAGCACCACATGCACACAACGCAATGTTTACCATATGTACACAACAAAACATGTACAAAATGCACACAACACCATATGTACACAAAACCACATATACAACATGTACACGACACCATATGTACATAACACCTTATTTACAACATGTACACAACTCCATATGTACACATCACGGCATATGCAACATGCACACTACACTATATATTGAACATGCACACAACACCATATGTACACAATACTACATGTGAAACATGTTTGCAACATGAGTACCGCACATCTGAAGATCACAATGTCTCCACTAAGAAACCTAGCTTCTAATGTCTTTCCACTATCCATTCTTGTTCCAGCATGTTGCATATCACACGACTTTCATTCTACTAATGTGGCTGGCAAGATTACCTGTCCATAAAATAGACGTAGGCATAGTATAAGAGCATAATATAATTTCATATCCACACAATACTAACCTCATAGATATGTCAGGTCTTCTCTTCCCACTTGATTCCTAATGAAACCATGAAACTCTCTATGCCATTCCTACACAAGAATCATCCTTGACAATCCTAAGAGACAACAACATACATACATACATATATACATAATTAATACATACATATAAGCATTAGGGTAAAACAATCATGATCCCTGATGACCCTGTAAGACAACGACATACATACATACATACATACATACACCGATATAAACATTAGCATAAAACAATCATGATCCCTAATGACCATGTCAGACAATGGTATACATACATACATGTATAAATATATAGGCATCAACATAATCATGATCACAACATAATTATCATATATAAAGAGGTCAAGGTTAAGAGAACTTTCTTTATCCACACACAACATGCACAATATTGAGAACAATAGTTCCCAACATATCCAAGGAATCTCACACCTCAAATCCATTTACTTCACCTACCTTGTTACCTTTCTCATGAATTTCTTGCCACCATCCATTTATCCTAATGAACCCAACCAATTCAATTGGATGTCATATTCTCACCTTTAGCTGCCCTTTTATGTGCATCGAGCTTCATCCAAGTCTTACATTACCTGTTGAGTACCACAAATCTCTCCCTAAGCTCCATTAACTTTCCTCTTTCCCCAACCAATTCTGAAGACCCTCAAATAATAAAATGATATAACAAGAGACAAGCAAGAATAAACCATAAAAAACCAATAGCAATACAACACCACTAATAAAGTGGCATGGCCATGCACTAGACATAAAAAAAACTATAATTCAAGCGTAAGCAAATCAGAAAGCACCAAAACTACAAAACTTCCAATGCACACCATGACTCAATCCAGATGGCTTCGCAATGCTTGTGTTGATGGTGTTGGACCCACCAACATTCAAAGGATCACCCTAGTATGAAGTCCTAATTAGACCTCACACCATTTAGTGTAGGAGTCCCATCCGATACGATGGCCGAGTTGACATTATCTTAGAGTTTTGCCTTAGATTTTGTTGTTTAGCACATGGGAGTGTTATGTTTGTATCTTCAAAAAGAGAGGTGAGTGCGCTTGGTGAGTGCGCAATGTAACTTGTGTCTGGGTTCTCTTACTGCAAGGGGAGAGAGTAAAAGTGAGCCTCTAGATGAGAGGTAGTAGTGCCACCAAGGGAAAGACACATGCGAACCAACAAGGGTCTGACCAACATCTAGCGAAGTAGTCCATAGTAGACGTGGTAGTTGTTAAAACTGAAGTGCAAGGGAAAACACATACACCATGCAATAGTGTATTCCAAATGGTGGTAACGGTTGTTATAACCAAGAAAACAAGAATGGTCTATCTAATGTCCCATGGAGTAGTCCACATGGACAAGATAGTAGTGATAACCAATACAACACATGTTCAACAATCCAAGTACTAAAATAACAAAAGTACTTCAATTGTCTTGGTATAGGTTAAGAAAACATTAATTACAAATGTTTCTTAGTAGTCTTACAAACATCTATAAAACATGTGTGGGAACATGCTAGCCTGAACAAGCTTCTAAATTATGCAAATTTCCCAAGACACATCTGTACACCATACATCACTAGCCCCAATAGTGGGACATTGGAGCCACTCCTTGCTCCTCAAAGAATATATACAAATTCTCAAGGCTATGTGGGAGGAGCTAAGGTGAAAAGTCCTTGCTCATACAATGGGAGGGGTATATCTAGCCAAGGGTGACGCTGGACCCTTGTGACTCTTGGACTACCCTCGTGATTTTTCAACTTTCCATGACTTTTCAACTGACATGAATCTTCGACTTCTAGTGTGCATCCATTGGACTTCACTTTACATTACATTCGGTTACAACGGACGTGGCCCATAATGGTGATGTGGTCGAGACAGCTCATGACACAACTCAACATGATACTACTGACGTGTACTAGCTCACTGTGGTGTCCATGTCAAGTTGTTGCACTCCTTAGCGATGGATGTACTCTTGGTGTTCTTTGTCTTCTCCTGCCCATGGTATAATGTTGTGGGGTCTTCGATGGTCTTGGTCTTTCTTGATGGTTCAATTCATATGTTACTTTTTCTTATTTCTTGATATTCTTGGTATGTCCATCGAACTGCAAGCAAGTCTTCTAGCATGTGTGCTCCTTCCCCATCCCCTTCATCATCTCACCATGATCTACTAGTGCACATGTTCCTATAATTCACTCATGACGGGATGACATCAAATCCAAAACCTCCTAGTCTAGCATGATGCATTGTTCGGGTGTTTCACGTGACAGGGAGGGAGGACAACTCACTTAGACAACACAGAGTGCAACTCAGGCTTGAACGAGGGATTCCAAGAGGACAACTTTCACTATTGGTGAAAAATATGTAGTGATCACTGGTAGGTAAGATTGCGTAGTGAATGTCACCAGTGTCAGTTGCAAGGAGGGACCCTAAAGGGAGACAAATCTATGTAATTTTTAGAGAGAGGATAGAGTGGGGCTATAGAGGGACTATTGGACAGTGCTGTGTAGATTCTAGGGGGAAGAAAAAGTAGGGATACATAAGGACCTGTTGAGCATGTCAACGTAATTTCTATAAATAGTGCAGGATAAGAAGCAGGGGAATTGCTAGACATGTCTGTGCAATTCTTGGAGGTAGTGAAGAGTAAGACAGAAGGGTCAGCATGGCAATTCTATGAAATTTCTAAGATCATTGTACAGCAAGGGAGTAGAGGACCAGCTAGGAATGTCTATGTAGTTTTAAGGAATAGTGTTTGCCCAGGTCTCAAAGAAGTGCATGCTTTCAGCAAGAAAGGAGGGTTGATGACTATGCTTGAGGAATGTGTAGTTCAGTTGGAAATGGAGGCAGTTTGTGCGGAATTCTGTGAGGTAGACAAGATTCTCACCTCAGAGATTTCGCAGTGCAGCTAGCCTCGAGGATAGCCTCAAGCAGTCCATAGTTTCGGGTAGTAGAGCAGGGTCACTGAGGGCTGAGATTGCGCAGGGCAGCTCAGTTGGGGTCCAGTGGAAGAGGGTTGTCGATTTGGGCATATTTTAGGAAAATGGCTAAGTGTCGAAAGTAAGTGAACTTCTGCAGATTGAAATTCTGATCATACACTTGACATACTTGACAAAAAGACAACATGGGCCACCATGACTGCAAGACAAAACATGCCCTCAATGGGACTATATTGGAGTTGACAGTGACAAGCCGACACTTGTGTTATACATTCGGATGACTGTGACGAAACTTGTGTGACACTGCTTACAACTTTGTGTGTGAGTGCAGCGGTAGTTCACATAGTGAAGAAAACCAAAACACATATAGACAAACATTCAAACTCACTGGAGCTAGATCACAAGCATGACAAAGCAATTACCATGCCGAAAGATGACCGCTATTCAAACAAGTAAAAAGGTGAAAAGACTTCACAATATCTCATAGGGTGAGCTCGAGTGTTTGCAACCATCTAAGGAAAAACCAAGGAAGGCTCCAAAATTCAGATGCGAGCCAAAATTTTGGAGGGTGCTACAGTCGCTACAAAACTTAGCAACACACTAGTTGAATACCATATTCTCTATTTTGGTTCATTTTCAACATAGGGCCTTAGCCTTTCATGGAGTATTGATTCATTGTGCATATCACTTTGGCTTCCCCACTTACCTCACGGACATACACAATTCATCTTGTATCGACTCAATTGAACACAACACGAAATTGAGCCATATCATAGTGCTTCAAATTGGGAAGGGTAATTTGGCTCACGAGCTTAATATTTTCATAGTATAAGTTTTCATCTTTGGTGTTTCTCGGCTGCCAACAAACCTAGAAAGTACCCCGGTGGAGTCACGTACGAAAGAAAACATTGTTCCACTACCAGCGAGTGTGGACATTATCCCGGTGGAGTTGCTTGCTTTAGCTCTCTACGTAGGAAGCCTCTCTCTTCTTTTTCCTTTATTATTTTTTGAAAGAGGACTTTGCATAGGCACTTGCTTTTTGGGGCAGATGAGGGATCCCAACTTATTGAGAGAAGACGAGGTTGTTCCTTCAAAGAAGCATGTAAATACATATGATTTAGGTTTTCTCGTTTAGATTTTCCCCTTCTCCACTCCTACTAGTTGGATAAGCTTGAACACACATAGTAGAAAACTGAGCATAGGCCTGAGGTTTCTTAGACTGGACATGAGTTCATGGTTTGAGAAAAAAATTCCTTAGAGATGGATCATATTTTTCATGAAGACTTCATCGGCCAAAATTTACAACCAAGCACAAAGAAAAGGGACACAGAACTGGCCAAGCCCTGCAGTGTGACAAGACTCTTTGAACTTCAACTGCATGCACATTCAGAAGCCAGAACGCAATGTGGGACAACACTTATTTACAAAAAAAAAAACAATAGAACAAAAAATAAAGCAAATCAGCAAAGCAAAGAACAAAACCATAAAGTAAAGAAAATAACTAAACAACAATGAAAGAACTATGTACACAGTGAAAGCCGTAGTCCCAAATCATTGAAAATAATATTTATGTCTTGGTCATTAACAGGGAGAGTGTCAATATTCCCGTCAAGTGATTGTAAATGATATGTGTGTTGGCCATGCTTCTTATGAACAGGTTCTCCAGATATTGTCTCTAATATGTGCTCCATAGACGACATTGGGTAGTTATCTTTGTCTAAGGCATGATTAAGATTTCAGAAATTAACGCACAAGCAAATTTCCCTGGAATTATTTCTAAAATGGACTAGATTTGAAGCCCACGTGGAATGATGAACCTTGTAAATGATTCGAGCACCCAACAGCTTAGTCAATTCTTTCTATATGAGAGGCTCAAGTTATGGATGTACCTTCCTTACCTTCTTCTAAAATGGCATGGCCCCTTCCTTGATTAGAATGATGTGATGGATTTTTCATGTGTCGTATGTTTTCAAGTCATCATACGTCCATACAAACACATCATCGTACTATCTGAATAGGGGAATAAAAGCTTGTCGCTCTTCTGGTGTGCAACTTGTATCATGATTCACAAAATTCAGATATTTGTTTGCTCCCAGGTTGATTTGTTTGTACAACATTGTGGAACTACGGGTTTTAGCATTCATCAGCCCCTGAAAGCGGTTTTGTAGGTCATACGGCTTCTTGAGTGATACCACACCCTTGGGGATGAGGTTTTCTTTACAATCATCACCTTTTCTCTACATATACTACTCATGCTCATCTTCGTGTATTATGACGTCCTTGAGGACATCAGCGTTAACCATGAAATGTAGAATTTGTTGATCATCATAAAAAAACATGTAACTTAGTGATTCTATTAGGGACAGATGGCTTAAACAAAATTTCAATATAAAATATATCGCTTAGCGGTGTCATCCTAGCAGTTGCATTTGCTATAGCATTTGTAGCTGTGTTACGCATTCTTGGTACAAAAATAATATTGAAGGCTTGGAAGCTAGAGATAAGGAACCATACCTCTTGTTGATAACTCTTAAGGAGGGGTGAAAAATAGTGTATGGTGTTATGTACGTGATGCACCACAATCTCTGAATTACCTATCACTTTTAACACAATAGAATTGAGGCTGATGGTTTCCTGTAAGCCCAAAATGATGCTTCATACTCGGCGGTGTTGTTCGTGCACTCGAACTCCAAGCGGCTTGAGACTAAATGTTTCCTTTGCAACGGGTTTGTCAAAACCCAACTGGCTCTAGATCTCTCCTATGTCTTGGATCCATAAAAGTATAAGGTCCACATAATATTTGTACAAGGACCACTTGCCGTGCTAGT
This sequence comes from Pinus taeda, assembly GCA_000404065.3. Taxonomy (NCBI): domain Eukaryota; kingdom Viridiplantae; phylum Streptophyta; class Pinopsida; order Pinales; family Pinaceae; genus Pinus; species Pinus taeda. The sequence continues at coordinate 42,673 of APFE030697916.1, forward strand.
ACTACTATGACTACTGCTATTACTATTAAAATCTATGATAAAGGTGTTGACTTAGTGCGTCCTAACCGAGGTTCAGAATTAAGTTTTCCAACAATCCCTACACTACTGGACCTTTCGGCATCAACCCGTGGAGAGTGGACTGAAGTCTCACCTAAAGCAGTATGGGGGGATGTTGGAACCAAGTTTTCACACCCATAGATGAACGTGATGTCGTTTTATGCCCTAAACCTACCCTCACGTAAATTGATAAGCCCTTAAGGCTTATCAATATATCCTCCTTTTATCAACCTCTAGACCTTCACTAAGGTTTATGACTGTGTTTCACGGACCCTAAATAGATGAATCAACCACTTACACACCTCTATAATTACTCTTATTTTTGTATTTACCCTGATCGACTTAAGTGTCTAATAAATTTAACATGCATTAAGATATCCTTCGTGTAAATATATATTATTAATTGCATTCTTAGAACAATGTAAAACATGCAGAATCACGCATCAATACAGTATTAAATCACAACCTCATTATTCATCATAACATAAATGCATTCATTCATGACAGAAGTAAATGGACAAAACATAGATATTTCTGGAATAATCTGTTTATTGATACTTCAGTTCTGCTTATAGACTCAAGACTACCTTGCGCACTCAGCGATAGACTCTACTCTAGGCTTCTGTGAACTCAGCTGGAGAGCCTCTCTTCTAATATAAGACTCTTTTCTCTTTACTTCTAATGACCCATTACATTCATCTTCATTGATATCCTTAACTTTTTTTTTTTTTCTGAACTGCCTTAGACTCTCTAAGACTCTCCATTTTATATAATCCCATGGTCCATGGACCATGTGTAAGTCTATACAAGCCAACACAACTTACATAAAAGAAGGGTAAAACCCTTTATGACTCTCAACTATCTACATGCTTCACGACCAAAACTTGCAGAGACTTTACACTTTACATAACAAAAACTTGTGCTTTTGCCCCAAAATTTACCGCAGGGGACCTTGTCCCAATAGGCCCCCAACACAAATATCATGAATCACCCTTGAGTCACTCTTCTGGTGTGTATATCTTACTGCAGAGACCTCCTAATTTGACTTTTGCCATTGCTACCTCAGGTGTGCTCTGCATGCCTATTTGCATGATCTTCTCCACCAGCTACTCGGTTTCTAGTCCTCCACTGTCTTCCTTTACCTTCTACTATGTCCTTTACAGGCTCGCTAGCTTCTCCTAAATGGTGGTAGAGATAACATAGGCATCGTCCAGCCAAGGCCCCAATCTAGGCTTAAGGACCCCCTCATTCCCTTGCGCTCCCTCCACTTGTTCGAGAAACTGCTTTGCCTCATGCAGCTTAGCTAATTGCTGTGATATAGCGATGATGCATATTGTCTCTATTGCTTCATCATACTACAACTACAATTAACGAGCTTTTGCGTTTTACCTTTGTAGGTTAGGATCTTCCTGCAGAGTCATAAAGGCCTCCATAGACTTCCCAAAGAGCGTGGTGCAATCCACCACCGTGACATCTACTGCTGCAACTGCATCCTTTAGAGTGGCTTCGTGCTGTGCTCTGACCTTTGGTGGAGTTGAAGGTTGTGACTTCAACTCAAGCTTTGTGATTTTAAGGTTCAGTTCAAACTAAACCTTGGCCACCTCTATCTCTACATCGCGCACTCCTAAATCCAACTTCTTAATCTTGGCCTCCAACGATGCTTCTTCTGGTATATGTAGTTCTAGAATAGTTTTGCATGCTTTGGCTACCAAGACTGTAGTTCGCTTGTTCTACTCCTGAACCTTTTTCCATTCTTCTAGAGCCATTGTATTCTCAATGAACATATGTTTGTTGTTGTCTTTCTGCTCACTAATCAAGCTGAACGTGCACTGCTACCTGGCACTAATCTCTGTAATCACGCCTGCTTGCAGTGTGTGAAGGAATTCACTAGGGAGTGCCACCAAGTTTAGACCAATATACTTTAAAGCACTAACAGTAGCCTTGTCACTGTCCGCCTCCATGCTCAAATCTCCATTAGGCAGCACGACTACCTAGAGACCCAAGGATCGAACCAACTCAGCTGCTTGAGTGGTTGCCGATGCCAAGCTAGTTGATGCCATGCTACTCTACGCTACACTGGCCTGGAGTCTAGTTGTTTGGATCTGCAGCTTGCATAGACCCATCTGTATGGCACTTAGTGCCTACTTCTACTCCTGCTCAAACTGTTATAGTAGTTCTACTATTGTATCACTTACCTTATCTCCAATATTTACCAAGTCACCCTCCGTCAAGGTGGTTGGATCTAGTGATGACTTGGAGGCTTTGGTCTTATTTTGGTGTCCCTCTTTTTCCTGTTCCCTATGTCATTTTACGTGAAAAGGAGTGCTCTCTTGATCTCTGTCGCCCTAGTCTGACTGTTCTTGTTCTACCGTTTTGGGCGAAGGATATTTCTAACTTTTATCAGAGTCGTGCTCTTCCTACTTCACTTATTCCTTTGTGGCATGCTATGCCTCTGCTCGGGCCTTCTCCTAAGTATCCTTCTTCCACATTTTTGCCAATTGTTGAACCTTTAGTTGGGCCACTTCCTTTTTTTGCTTCTGTGCAGACTTCTTGTCCCAGTGGCCAAATCCGATGTTGTGTGCCAATCTCTGGCCAATGCTTAAGGACTTCGGTAATGGCATCATCCATAGTGATGTAGGGGAGATCATACCACTTCTGATTAGGATCCTTTCGTGCCAGGATGTAAACACTGTGGAATTCCACTTTGAACTCCGCATAGCCAGATAGTTGCTCAAAGATAGTTGGTGACAACTACAGATTTTGGTTGATGGCTGCGTGGATGCCTACCTCCATCAACACCCAAATCAGTTTCCTTTCCCTCACTTGGTCCACATGCTTGGTGGCCCATAAAGACGCAAATTTGGCTGCTTCTGGCAAATCGGTCTCGATCGAAGGAAATCAGCTATCCTTCGGTAATTCCCATGTGACCAACATAATCGATAGCAATAGCCATGAGTAATGGAAGGTTTTAATTTTCTCCTGTGCCTCTCTGTAGTTCGTGAGGAACTCGTTGCACAGGTAGCATGCCCAGTTAAATTGTACACCCTTTGTGCACTAAGCGAAGAAAGAGACAACTGGTGTGAGAACCTCATCTTCGTAGCACTTTCTCATCACTTTACCAGCCAAAATTTGAGTGGCATCCTTCACTGCGGGTTCATAAATGCTGGTAATGGAATACCCGCACAGCTTCTTCACAAGTTTGAACTTGTCCTTCATCTTCTCAGTGAGGTTGCGCTCACTCGTCTTTCCGCCAAACGCCTTGGCTAGATTTAGTCCTGAATGAGGCAACAATGTAATCCGATGTATCAGCATATCAATGATTGGTAATGGCTCACTCAACGACAAGCACCCATCATGCACCAGGCTCAACAAGTGCTTAGTTACTGTCAAATTTATAGGGGCGCAGTGGTAGTGTGGCACACATAGTAGGTTCAACAACCATGCCTCGTTTACCCCATGAATCCATTCCACTGGTTCTAGCGTGGTGGCACCAAACTCCTTGTAGAACACTTGCTTCATGAAGGTATCAGTAGTCAGGTAGGGGAACCGCTCACTGTCCACTAAATCCCAACCTTCAAGCTTCAGATGTGGGATGCGTGCCAAGAGTGGACCTTCAAAAGTTATATTTTCTAGCAGTAGGGGTGTGCTCAAGAGGAATTGTCCCTCATCTAGGTCCTTTAGGACCTTCACCTTTCCCTGGCGTGGAGGGATATACTCCAGGAATTTTGAAAGAGGGTCTACCCCCTTAAGATCAATGTCTTTTGTTCCCTCCTCGGCCTCCATATCTACCACTTTTCCTTTCTCCTACACGGTTTGATTTTCTTTTCTCAATGCCTGTGTGGTTGCATGCTTCCTAGGTGACTCGTGCACTGGCATCAATTTCTTTTATTTATCCTCTTTAATCTTGGGAACCTCTCTCATCAATGTAGGCTTTGGCCTAAGTGACCTCGGCAACTTAGGAACTATTGCAGGAACCTCCATACTCATTACCTCAGGGGCAGCTCCCTTAGAGGCAACAGTTCCCCCAGTACTAGGGGTCTCAGGTGGTGCAGACATGAAGTTGTTAATGATGTTCTGATTGAACTTAAGAAACTGATTAGACATGTGGCTTGTAAGAAAATTCTCAAAGAGCTCATGCAACAGACAACACAACTCAAAAATTCTAAAAATGCAAAGTGTTTCTCGCTGGATGGCCACCTATAATTTATAGGCAAATTCGAATTCAAATTCGACCATTCCCCCTAAAATATGCTCATAAATGCTATATTGGTGGCGTATTTCCAAAGATTTCTTAGTTGATTTCATCCTTAAATGCCTTAAATGTGGGTCAACCACTCGTTTTAACCATCTTCTGGTAGTCAACTCATGAACAGTGATGGTAACAGTCACTTTCTGGATGCACTACGTGGTCTCCACCCCTATAGCATAGTTCCCTTGAGGCTTCTTTTGGTACTGTGACATCCTCCTGTTTCATCTAGACCCCTGATCGTGCAACTCTACAACCTAGAAATGTAGTTTATAGTCTCGCGCCTCCTTATAGCTGCCTGGAGTGCTCAAACTATGCTATCATCATATAGTCATATGGCTAGATCCCTGGTGTATGGTTTCAATCAGATGCGATTTACCTTTCCTAGAAATGGATCTCCATTCAATTTCACAAGTTGAATTGCTCCGCCATCGGTAAGTTCCTTGATAACATACGGCCCCAGCCAATGCATCTGAAATTTTCTTGGAAACTTATCAAACTTGCTGTCATATAATAAAACTAAATCGTTTACCTTGAAGGTGTGCAATTTGATGTGTTGATCATGCCATGCCTTTTTGCGCTCCCTCTGAACTTGTTAATGGAATCTAGCCAAGATTCTATCTTCCTCCATCTTTGTCAGCTACACGAGCTACTCCTCTAAGGCTCTATGGTATGCCATTCCTATGAATTATACTATGCGTAGAGTAGGCACAATATATTCGATAGGCATCACAGCCTCTATGCCATAGACCAATCTAAACGGTGTCTGACCGGTGAGCTTCTTACAAGTAGTTCTATAGGCCCATAACATAGCTGGTATGTGCACATCCCAAGAATTCCTCTATGCATTGCAAACCTTTGTTAGCGTGTTATCCAATATCTTATTAAATGCTTCAATAGTCCCAATGGCCTAAGGGTGATATGGTGTACACTTCTAATGATAAACTTGGAATTGTTCCATCAGTGCGCTGATGGTTTCATTAAGGAAGTGTGTACCCCAATCACTCATCAAAATCTTTGGGAAACTGAACCTGGTCAGCACATATTCAAATAGGAACATTGCTATTTTTTCCCCTGTACAGTCCTTTATAGGTTGTGCTTCCACCCATTTGGTCAAATACTTGGTCGCAGTAATGACATTCCGTGCACCCTTCTTCCTTATTAGAGGTTGAATCTGTCCTACAAAGTTAATTTTCCATTTTTTGAAAGGCTTCAATGATACCTGTGGATTCAAAGAAAACTAACATCCCTCTGCGATGGCCTGCCCATTCTCTGACATGCATCACATGCCCTACAATAGGCTTTGGAATCCTTATGCAAGGTTGGCCATGACAACCCAGTGCGTAAAATCTTTTTCGCTATTGCTTTTCCAGCATTATGGCCTCCCGTAGCTCCTCCATGAGCTTCGTCTAGGATACTGCTTCGTTAAAAATTAGGCACATAGTGTTGCATTATCTTGTCTGATCCCATTTTATACAAATGACCCGCAATAATAGAAAAATATGTCGTGCGTACCACCAATTCCTTCTTCTGTTGACTCGTGTATCCTTCTGGAGCCATTCACGTAGTTAGGAAGTAAATGATGTCTACGAAATGATTGTCTGCCACATACATCGAAAAGAGTTTCACGTCAGGAAACCACTCCTCTAAGTTGGTAGGCTCCTCTCCAGTTTTAATGCGCGATAGATGATCTTGTCTTTCACTCAATCACCATGGTTTCACAATTACTTCGAAATCATACTCTTGAAATAACAACAACGATCTGTATATCCCCCCCCGCCCAAGACAGGCTTGTTGACTAGGTACCTTAATGCAGAATGGTCTGTGTACATCTTAAAGTGTCCACCTAGCAAGTAATGCCTAAACTTCTTGAGCATGTACACCATAGCCAACCCTTTGCACTTTGTTATCGAATATTTCTTTTCAACCTTAGACATCTTCCTAATCGCAAATGCCATCGGGTGATCCAATTCTCTTTCAATGGCCTATGTCAGTACTTCTCCTAGTGCAATACATGACGCATCCACATGCACATGAAATTCCTTCTTCCAATCTGGGAAGACTAGGATCCACACAGTGACCATTTTCTCCTTTAATACATCCAGGCTCCGCTGACATTCCTCACTCCAGTAGAATGTAGTGTCCTTCATGAATAGCTTTTCCATGAGTGTGGTAATTTAGGCATAGCTCTTGATGAAATTTCGATAGTGTTCAGTATGACCCAGTGTTGTGCACAGTTGTTTAACAGTTCTTGGTGCCTCCATATTGATTATAATCACAATCTTAGTTGGGTCCACCATTAATCTTTGTCTACACACCACATTACCTAGCACAATTCGGAAAGGGATGTAAAATAAACACTTCTTAAAGTTTAGCACAATGTGATACCTCTGAAACCTATCCAGCATCAAGCGTAAACTAGCTACATGGTGCTTTAACAGCCCAAACACTGTCCAATCATCAAAATATACCTCTAAAAACTTGTGAACAAACTCTTTGAATTCCAAAATGACTATGTGTGAAAAGATCATCGGCACATTCTTAAGCCCAAAAGGCATTACAGTATATTGAAAACATCCCCACTTAGTCACGAAGGTCATCTTAATCCTATCTTCTAGCGTGATCTTTATATGATGGTATCTAAAGAACCCATTAGTAAACAAATATGCTTCCTGTTCGCTAGCATTATCCAATACTTCATCCATGAACGGAGTTGCAAAGGGATCATGAACGCAAGCATCATTTAGTTTCCTGAGATCTATGTAGATCCTTATCTCATCCTTTTGCTTCCTTTCCTAAACAAATATAGGACTCACCCAATTGGACTCCTTCACTTGTTCAATAATACCCACTGCCAACATCTTGTCCAACTCTAAGTGGACCTTTTCCTTCTACTTAGGATTAAGGTGATATGGCCTTTGCTTCATAGGCTCTGTGTTTAGTTCCAACGTTATTTTCATCACACCTAAATTGCCTATTATCCCCTTCATGTTTGAAAAACTTCTAGCGAACAAATCTTGGTACTCGTGGAGCAACTCAATGAACTTATCCACCATAGCATCATCCGGGTAGAGCCCTATCTTCGCAAACTTCAGCCTCATGTCTATGCCAATGTTCACTTGTCTAGTTTTCAATTACGTAGTGATATCTGAATTATGTATCTGTGGCCCCTCAACTTCGCGGAAACCTTCTACCTCTAGGATATTAATGTTCCTTGGATCCTCCTCTTCTTCTTCAAGAGTAACATTGTAGCACTCTAGCGCATGGCACAACTGGTTGGTCTAATCTGGTTGAATGAAATCCAAGGAATCTTGCGGGATTCTAAATATCATTGCCTTGATCTCCTGCAACGCTTCATCGATGCACTTGAATCCATCCTCAAAGCTGAATGTCATCAGGAATCCCTGCCTTAAAGTATATTATTCATCTATGCCATGGTGGAGCTCTATTTCGAAGTACCAATTCATTGGTGTTATGTCCAAAGTGTGACAGAACAGCAGGCCCCACTCCGGTTGTGGTTCTGCTCCATAAGCATCAATCCATTTTACTATGTGACCACGTGGATCACTCCTCCCATCGTATTTCTCTGTCAATCGCACCTTTGGGCGACCAAACCGCACCCTCATCATCCTTTTGTATTCACGCCATCCATCAAAATTGTCTTTATGCATACCCCACCATCGTACAGGTGTAGTGCACAGTGCCAAGTCCAAAGCTTGGAAGTGATGCTTATATGGAACTTCCCTTTCAAATGCATCCAAAAATTTATCAACGTCAGTCAAAACATCATAATAAGGCAAACTCCTTACCTTCGATGATACACAGCATAGGGATTTAGTCATCGTGTTAGACCGTAGCATAGACACTTCATGCAATCAGTTCTGCAAGTGTTCCAATTCGTCAGTTGAATCTAATGTGCAGGAGCTTTTGCGGTCCCATGCAATGCATCCATCGGTTGTCAGATTCACACAATGTTGGTCTCATGCTATTATTTTATAAATCTGGTCCAAATGATCATCACTTTCATAAGCACGGACTAGTTTAGTATAGCGTCGTCCTTCTGTAGGGTCCAAAGCTACTACTATGCAGAGCAATTTCCTCTCAAATGACATTGTCTGCTTCTTCAAATTGATTAGCCCATTCATGTTAATAGCCCATTCGATCCCAATGAGTTCAGGGTATGGATTTTTGTCATCAACAATCTCTATCACTTCGAAATGAGCCAACGCGCTCATGCCTTCAATATGTACTACCACTCCCTGCATTCATCCCATGGGGATAATCTTTTGCTGATTTGTCATCCTCAATTGAATAGGATACCACTGCAGTGTAGGTCTCCCCATTCTCTCCCATGTTTGTTTCGGAAAAAACATTGGCGTCTGACCCAAGATCCAGAATAGCTTTGCCCATTTCAAACTCTCCTATTTGTGCAGTGAGCCTCATCTCACGTCCTGTTCTTGCCTTATGTTTATCAATTTTCCTAACCACTCGTGGTCCCTTCGGAGAGTTTTCTTTAATAGCGCATTTATTGATCAACTCTTGTAATCATTTCATGGCCTTGCTATCACATAGAAGCTTCATATAGGTCTCCAAAGAGGTAGTAATCATGGATGGTTCCATTTCATTAGACTGCTTATCCTGACTCCCCAAGGTAGAAGCCTCATTGAAGCTTTTCTTTGCTTCCATGAAGGTTTCTTTTGGGTGCTCTAAATCAAAGCCAACCTCCTTTTCTGGAGCTTTGTAGACCCATTCACTTTCTTCATGCTACTTTCCCTTATCTTCGCTCATCGACATTCCACTTCAAAGTACGATATTCACATTAGGATCCTCTGCGCGAGGTTCCAGCCTCATCATCTCTAGGTTCTAGGTAGGTTGCTGCAGCAGCGTCCCCTTTTCACGTATCTTAGCTATTAATACAAGGCAATCTTCTATCTCGTGGTCAAACTGAGTATAGTATTGACATAACAGGTGTGTTGGGTTTTTACATTCTCACGCGTTGTGTCCTTTCCCTCCACAATTGTAGTAAATAACTTGTTCGCAACCTCGTACAGATCCTCCTCTACCTCAGCCTCATCCGCACCGCTGATATCCCCCTCACACTCCCCTAGCACCTTGATCTAGAGGTCGAGTTTCTATCTGCATAGGATACACAGGTATTCTCTCCATCATTATTTCATAACTATGACAATTGCGCTCATCGTGACCTACTAATTTGTAGAAGTTGCAGAAGAGTTGTCATGGTGTCCATACAAATTTCTGCAGCAAGTGACAATTATCTGTCACATGTTTTCTAGCTACCTGACAGATAGTACACCATAGCGGCGGCCCTGGACTTGGACCTACTTGGGCTTCTAGCCTTAGAGGCATCGACCCTCCTCTTGCAACATAATTTGCAAAGACAGGGAAATGATATTTATCACTCCCTTGATTCTTACATTTCAAACCCCAAACTTCATCATGCACCTCAGGCTGAGCCGCTGTATCTTTCTTTAGACTTTGTAACTCTAGGTAAAGATTATGCAACTCCACGTGAATCTGTTGGACTCCCAAAGAAGCATCTTGAATTAGTGTCTCATGTAGTCTCATCATAATCACCATAGCTTCTGCCTAGGTCCCAATATTTTGCTGTGATAAAGCAACCCTTAAATGAGGAAAGAGCAAAGCCATAAACCATTCATGGTGCTACCCATCCATAAGATTCATGTTAGCTTCACGGATCTTTCATTTCAATCGCTAATCCAGCTCCCAGGGTGTCTCGCCAGGCTTCATCATGATTTCCTTAAATTCGATGATTGTTTGCACTTCATACTTAGGCCTACTAAATTCCTTATTTAGTGCAGTCTGAATGTCTACCAACACAGTTGTCAGGTTATCAGTGCAGTACTTAATGTACCACATTATTATGCAATCTTGTAAAGTAGTGACCAACATTGTTTTCTTCATTTGATCATCTATAATGTTTTGGGCTTGCCACACAGCCTTCACAACGAATGAAAACTGGTTCGGGTACTCACTCCCCAAGCCTTTGAAAATGGGCAACTTTATTGTATTCGCCATATTGAACGATGGTGGAGGTGGTGGTGGTGCGGGTGAAGGTGTATATGGTTGAGGTGAAGGTGGAGGAGGTGTGGGTGGATGGGGTATTCGTGGGAACCCTTCTCTTATTAACTGGACAACACTCTATGGGGAAGCCTAGTATGCCCCTTCGTTGTCACTCAGAGGAGGATCAATCAACAGGCTATATTCAGGACTTGTTCTTATTCTATCCCTGAATAAATTTCCACTTCATGTATCTCCGAACATCAAGGTAATTGAATAACCAACTTTTCAAACAAGATAATTTTAATCCAAGTATTCAAAGATCTCAAATACTTACCTCGCAGTCCCTTAAAGAAGTGTCACTCTACTTTGTTGTAGCTGACCAAGGTATCGACTGCGAAGTCTGTCACAAATCCTCCTAAGACGCGATCAAGCCAGTGATCGACAATGCACAATATTATCTTCAGAGGCTTCCAATCTTCGCACTCGCTGTCAAGTCCACACTATTGGACTGTTAAGCCTCCACCTTCTGTGGTTGTCTGCCAATTTAGTGTTCCACTCGTATAGCTTGATCAAGAAGGAATAGAAGAAAATTTCATGTATCTTCGTATAAAGATACCTGTCCAACCACTGTTTTGTCATCAATCATGTATTTATGTTTTCTTGCACTGCAAATTGATCGATCTTGCTATCCAACCACTCCTTAATTTATTTCTTTGTTGGATTCCAGTGATGCCACATCACACATCTCTTTATACAGATCCTAGTCCCATAAACAGAACCATTTGTTGGCTTAGTGGGTCTTGACCCACATTCAAAATTATGTTTGCCAAACAAATCCCTACAACATTGGCCCTTTCGGCATCAGCCCACAGAGCGCGGGCTGATGTCTGACTTGAAGCACTATGCGGGGATGCTCGAAACAGGTTTCTGCACCCAGAGATGAACATGATGTCATTTTATGCCCTAAACCTACCTTCACATAGATCGATAAGCCCTTAAGGCTTATCAATATAACCTCCTTTTATCAACCTATAGACCTTCGTGAAGCTCTACGACTATCTTTCGTTGACCTTAAACAGGTGAATCAACCACTTACGCACCTCTGTAATTACTCTTAGTTCTGTATTTACCCAGATCGGCTTAAGTGTCTGATAACTTTGACATACATTAAGATATCCTTCGTGTAAATAGATATTATTACTTGTGTTATTATAACAATGTAAAACATGAAGAATCACGCATCAATATAGTATCAAATCATAACCCCATTATTGATCATAACATAAATGCATTCATTCATGACATAAGTAAATGGACAAAGCACAGATATTTCTAAAATAATCTATTTATTGATACTTAAGTTCTGCTTACAGACTCAAGACTACCCTGTGCACTTAGCTGCAGGGGTCCATGCACTCAGCTACAGACTCGACTCTAGGCCTCTGCACACTAAGTTGCAGAACCTCTCTTGTACTCTAAGACTCTTTGCTCTTTACTTCTAATGACCCATTACATTCATCTTCATGAATATCTTTAACTTTTTTCTGAAGTACCTTTGAATCTCTAAGACTCTCCTTTTTATACATTCCCATGGTCCGTGGACCATGGGTAGGTCTATACTAGCCGATACAACTTACATAACAGAAGGGTAAAACCCTTTATGACATTTAACTATCTACATGCTCCACGACCACAACTTGCGGAGACTTTACACTTTACATAACAAAAACTTGGTCTTTCTACCCCAATACTTGGGACTTTTCACCAAAATTGACCGCAGGGGACCCTGTCCCAACAAAAGGTTTCATTTTCGCGAGTTGGGCAAGGAAGGAGACCCAATTGTGTGTCTAGTGGGGTGGGGGAAGGCTATGAAAGATAACACCCGAGTTATGTTTCTAGAAAAATTGTCGGACATAGAGTTTTGCGAAAGAAAATAGTTCATTCTAACCATCCAAGGGAGTCATGCTGCGTTTCATGTATCTTTCTGACAACACCTAGATATGGTTATTTCTACCTTGTGTGGAAGCCATAAGTGTGACCCGTCCATAGAAAAGTATCATTGTAGCTTGCTAGACAAGACTCTATTGAGAATTAAGCCATATGATTCCAAGATGTACACAATCACAATATTAATGCATTGATGAACTCATGCATTAGACGATAACTGGATGATGGCATCTCAGAGTTCACTAATGGCTTATGCACAAGTGTTTTCAAGTTGGATGATCTTCGTAGTTGTGCTACTCCATTGAGCATTGATCCTCTTAGCAGTGGAGACTGGCATGACATTGATTAGCGCACCAGAAAAAAAACAATATGGACATTGATGTTAATTATTTTAAATGACAACAAAAGCAGTCAGCACGGCCAGTTCACTTCCTCCATATGAAGTGCGTTGAGCTCAGATTCGAGTGAGTTGGGAGGCTTTCTTGGTTCCTTGCTGGAATACGAAACATTGTCTGTAAAGGTTTGCCTCAGTGTGCGCAAAATAATATCTTCGGACCCATGATCTTGGTTAACTCATACAGAGAGATGTTCACATGAGTATTTTTCATGTCTTCAATAATGTTGTAGTCTAGATCAGGAAGGCTCAATGAGATGTTTGGGGGTAGACTTGTGTTCATGTTTTCTCGTGGGCTGCTTTTGTCTTTGTTGGTCACGGACGTACATTTTGTTGTAACTATCTTCCTGGAATTGCTATGAGTTTTCTATGTTGAGATAACCCGTGGATCAACTAATATGAGTAAATGTTTCCTTTCTTTTTCTTTCGGTATCTCAAACACATTGGGGCCCCCTGAACTTATGAAGTTTTATAGATCTTTTTTCTTAAGGGTCGAACGGTCGCTCAGAGTCTCTTTCTCGTGGTCGTTTGTTGGGCAGTATGAGCACATTGATACATGTTGATTACATTGCCAACACTTGGAGCATAATCAGATGCAACATTTTCCTCTTCGTCTTCATCCTCAAGCTTAGCCTGTTCACTGGTTGCGAATTGGTCCATCAACTATGCAGCTAGTGTGCTCATTCCTTGGTTCCATCTTGGGAAATTATTTTCTAAATGTCATTCACTATGGAACTTGCAGTAATTATATGTCACGATCGCATCCAGGTTTAGCACAAAGTTAGAGCTCTGGGAGTTTTTGTTGGGTGGCTACTAGTACTGCCCAAAGTCATATTTTTCCTCTGCATGAACTTGGGAGGCCTGTTGTTTACGGTTGTCTCGCTCGTCCGTTGTTTGAGTCTGGAAACTTTGATTTTCAAGGACTTGATGAGATGAGTAAGTCTCTCAATTTCACTTCCTTCATTTTCCTTTGCCTTAATCATAGTAATTTGAGACCTCGTACCCATGTCATTGGAGTCCTTAGCTAATTCGTCATCTATAATGACTCCAATAGCGCACAGGTTTTTCTCCACAAAAATTTCCTCGTTGCAATTTTCTAATTGTGTCGGTCTCATAGCTCACTTGACAAACTCTGTAATGCTAGTCGGTAGTGTAGACATGTAGTAGTCAATAGTCACGGTGTCATGAAGTTTAGTGTCTGCTGTGAATTTTTGACTTTTTCTTTCTGCTCCATCTTCAGACTACCCAACTCTTTTAGGAACACAACAGGGGTTTTGTCTTCAACAAACTTCTTGAGGAAAATTCTCTTAAGCACCTCGCAATTCTGAATGGAGTTCACAAAAAGGCTATCGTACCATATAGTTGCTCTACCATCCAAGGTACATGGAAACAATCTACATGCAACATCATCATAACATAACTCGAGTGTCTGTAGATGTAGGTAGAATGTGTCTAAGTGATCTTCCGCATTCATTGTCTTGTCAGGGTCATACTTTGTTAAAAACTTCTTTGCGTGTCTTCGCATCTTGTGCAAGACACTTGGGAGTGCTAATGGGCCCTGGGTCATCCATTCCAATTTTTTATTTGCAATATTGTCCTCTTCTTCATCGTCCTCCTCTGCTTCTCAACATAATGGTTCTACCTCTGAATTTGTTGGTTCATCTTCACCTCCTTCTCCTCCGCTCCCTTCCCCTCTACTACCTTCCCCTCAACCGCCTGTGTTGGAACGTAAGCCCAAGAGTAATAGGTTTTGTTCTTCTCCTTCTCGGAATACTAGAGGTTATTGTTTGTTTTCAACAACTTCTTCCATCTCTTCAAGAGTGGCGAGGATTTCTTCTTCAATGGACGAGTCTACCACTCCCATGGGAGTAGTATTTTTCTTCTTCTGTCAATATAGAAGAGTGTGCACTCCTAAAATCAGTCCAAGAACTTTAGAAAATTGACGGGAGGTGAGAAAGACAACACGAATGTGATGATACAAAATTTATTGTTTGGGTCTAGGAGGTGAGGAATAACCAACTTTAAAATTTTGTGTGGGGGAGAGGGAGTTCGTGTTATTACCTTGACCAGATGATAGATAAGTGCAGCTGGTAGGACATTCAACCATAAAATGCCAATGTCCCTCCTTCTACCACCAGAAATGTTGATGGTGCTAGACCTACCGACATTCAGGGGATCTCCTGGGTACGAAGTGCCAGACAGACCTCACATTGTTTTGTGTAGGAGTCCCATCCTGTACGATGGCCTGGTTACCATTGTCTTAGCGATTTCCCTTCACTATTTTTGTTTAGCAGATGCGAGTGTTATGCTTGTATCTTAAAAAATTAGGTGAGTGTGATTGGTGAGTAAGTAATGTAACTTGTGTTTGAGTTCTCTTACTATAAGGGGAGAGAGTAAAAGTGAGCCTCTAGATGAGACGTAGTAGTACCACCCAAGGAGAAACATACGCCAAACAACAAGCGTCTAACCAGCATCCAGTGGAGCAATCCACAATGGATGTGGCAATCATTAAAACCAAAGTGAAAGGGAAAACACGTACACCATAGATCAAAGTAGGCCACACAGTGGTGATGGTAATTATAACCAAGAAAACAAGAATGGTCTATCTAATGTCCTGCAGAGTAGTCTACATGGATGAGACAATAGTGACAAACAATACAACACATATTTGACATTGTAAGTAATAAAATAACAAAAGTAGTTCACCTATCTTAGTACAAGCTAAGAAAACATGCATTACAAATGTTTAAAGAGTAATCTTACAATCATCTACAAAACATGTGTGAAAAACTGTTGGCTCAAACAGGCTTCTAAATTAAGCAAAAGTCCCAAGACACATCTGTACACCATACATCACTAGTCCCAGTAGTGGGACATTGGATCCATTCATCACTCCTAAAAGAACATACTACAAACTCTCAAGGCTATGTGGGAGGAGCCAACCTAAAAAGTCCTTGCCCACTGTTGTGTCCATTCCAAGTTGTTACGCTACTAAGTTATGGATGTACTCTTGGTGTTCTTTGTCTTCTCCTCCCAATGGCATAATGTTGTGGCATCTTCGATGGTCTTGGTCTTGCTTGACGGTTGAATGCATGTGTTACTTTTTCTTATTTCTTGATATTCTTGGTTCCTCCATTCAACTGCAAGAAAGTCTTCTAGCATGTGTATTCCTCCCTCATCCCCTTTGCCATCTCACCATGATCTACTAGTGTACATTATCCTACAATTCACTCACGATGGGATGACATCAAATCCAAAACCTCCTAGTCTAGCATGATGCATTGTTCGCATGTTTTAGCTGACAAGGAGGGAGGACAAATCACTCAAACAATGCAGAGTGGAACTCAAGCTAGAATGAGGGATTCGAAGAGGACAACTTTTTATATTGGTAAAAACTATGTAGTGATCAATGGCACGTAATATTGCATAGTGAAAGTCACCAGTGTCAGTTGCAAGGTGGGACCCTAAAGGGACACAAATGTGCGCAGTTTTTAGAGGGAGGATAGAGTGGGGCTATAGAGGGACTATTGGGCAGTGCTATGTAATTTCTAGAGGGAAGATAGAGTAGGGCTATATAGGGACCTGCTGAGCATGTCAACATAATTTTTGCGAATAGTGTAGGACAAGAAGCAGGGGAATTGCTAGACATGTCTATGCAATTCTCCAAGGTGGTGAAGAGTAAGACAACAAGGCTCATCGTGGCAATCCTATGCAATTTCTGGGAACATTGCAGAGCAAGGGAGTAGAGGACTAGCTAGGCATATCTATGTAGTTTTAAGGAGCAGTGTTGACCCAAGTCTCAAAGAAGAGCACGCTTTTGGCAAGAAAGAAGGAGGGTTGATGACTGTGACTGAGAAATGCGTATTTCAGTTAGAAATGGAGGCAGTTTGTGTGGAATTCTGTGAGGTAGACAAGCTTCTCACCTCATAGATTTCGCAGTGTAGTTGGTCTCGAGGATAGCCTCAAGCAGTGCATAGTTCTGGGTAGCAGAGCAGGGTCACTAAGGGCTGAGACTGCGCAGTGAAGCTCAACCAGGGTCTGGTGGAAGAGGGTTGTTCAGTCGGGCATATTTCAGGAAAATGGATGTGTTGAAAGCAAGTGAACTTCTATAGATTTAAATTCTAATCATACACTTGACATACTTGACAAAAAGACAAGACGGGCCACCATGACTACAAGACAGCACATGCCCTCAGTGGCATTATATTGGAGTTGACAGTGACAAGCCAACTCTTGCATTATACATTCGAATGAATATGATGAAACTTTTTTGACACTGCTTACAACTTTGTGTGTGAGTGCGACGGGAGTTCACATAGTGAAGAAAACCCAAACACATATAGATAAACCTTCGAACTCACTGGAACTAGATCACAAGCATGACAAAGCAATTAACATGCCGAAAGATGACCGCTGTTCAAACAAGTAAAAGGGTGAAAAGACTTCACAATATCTCATTGGGTGAGCTCGAGTGTTTGCAATCATCTAAGGAAAACCAAGGAAGGCTCCGAAATTTGGATGCAAGCCAAAATTTTGGAGGGTGTTACAGCCACTACAACACTTAGCGACACACTGGTAGAATGCCATATTCTCTATTTTGGTTCATTTTCAATGTAGGGCCTTGGCCTTTTGGGAAGTATTGATTCATTGTGCATATCACTTTTGCTTCCCCACTTACCCCATGGACATACACAATTCACCTTGTACCGACTCAATTGAACACAACTTGAAATTCAGCCATACCATAGTGCTTCAAATCGGGAAGGTTAATTTGGCTCGCGAGCTTATTATTTTCATAGTATATGTTTTCATCTCTGGTGTTTCTCGGCTACCAATAGGCCTAGAAAGTACCCTGGTGGAGTCACGTAGGAATAGAAAAATTGCTCCACTACCAGTGAGCATGGACATTACCCTGGTGGAGTTGCTTGCTTTAGCTCTCTACGTAGGAAGCCTTTCTCTTCTTTTCCCTTTGTTATTTTTTGAAAGAGGACTTTGCATATGCACTTTTTTTTTTGGGGGTAGATGAGAGATACCGACTTATTGAGAGAAGAAGAGGCTGTTCCTTTAGAGAAGTATGTAAATGCATCTTATTTAGGTTTGCTCATTTAGATTTTCTTCTTCTCCGTTCCTACTAGTTGGATAAGCTTGACCACACATAGTAGAAAAATGAGCATAAGCCTGAGGTTTCTTAGACTAGACACACGTTCATCGTTTGAGAAAAAAATTCCATAGAGATGGATCATATTTTTCATGAAGACTTCATCGGCCAAAATTTATAACCAAGCACAAAGAAAAGGGACAGAGAATTGGCCAAGCCCTGCAGTGTCACAAGACACTTTGAACTGCAACTGCGTGCACATTCAGAAGCCAGAACACAATGTGGGACAACAATTATTCACAAAACAAAACAATAGAACAACAAATAAAGAAAATCAACAAAGTAGAGAATGAAATCATAAAGTAAAGAAAATAACAAAACAATAATGAAAGAATTATTTACAGAGTGCAGGCTGCAGTCACAAATCATTGAAAATAATATTTATGTCTTGGTCATTAACAAGGAGAGTGTCAATATTCCCGTCAAGTGATTGTAAATGATATGTGTGTTGGCCATGGTTCTCATGAACGGTTTCTCCAAATACTGTCTGTAATATGTGCTCCATAGATGACATTGGGTAGTTAGCTTTCTCTAAGGCACGATTAAGATTTTAGAAATTAACGCACAAGAAAATTTTCGTGGAATTCTTTCTAAAATATACTAGATTTGAAACCCACATGGAATGACAAACCTTTTAAATTATTCGATCATCCAACAACTTAGTCAATTCTTTCTATATGAGAGGCTCAAGTTATGGATGTACATTCCTTAGCTTCTTTTGAAATGGCATGGCCACTTCCTTGATTGGAATGATGTGTTGGATTATTCATGTGTCATATGTTTTCAAGTCATCATACGTCCACACGAACACATCATAGTACTAGCTGAACAGGGGAACATAAGCTTGTCACTCTTTTGGTGTGCAACATGTATCGATATTCATAAACTTTGGATCTTTGTCTGCTCCTAGGATGATTTGTTTGTACAACATTGTGGAACTATGGGTTTTAGCATTCATCGGCCCGTGAAAGCAGTTTTGTAGGTCATACAGCTTCTCAAGTGATACCACACCCTTGGGGATAAGGTTTTCTTTACTATCATCACCTATTCTCTACAAATACTGCTCATGCTCATCTTCATCTATTACCACGTCCTTCAAGACATCAGCATTAACCATGAAATGTAGTATTTGTTGATCATCATAAGAAACATGTAGATTAGTGATTCTATTAGGGACAGATGGCTTAAACAAAATTTCAATAGAAAATCTATCCCTTAGCGGTGTCATCCTTGCAGTTGCATTTTCTAGAGCGTCTGCAGCTGTGTTATGCATTCTTGGTACAAAAATAATATTGAAGGCTTGGAAGTTAGAGATAAGGCACCACACCTCTTGTTGATAAGTCTTAAGGAGGGGTGAAAAATAGTGTATGGTGTTACACACTTGATGCACCACAATCTCTGAATTACCTATCACTTTTAACACAATAGAGTTGAGGCTGATGGCTTCCTGTAAGCCCAAAATGAGTGCTTCATACTCGGTGGTGTTGTTCATGCACTTGAACTCCAAGCAGCTTGAGACTAAATGTTTCCTTTGAAATGGTTTTGTCAATACCCAACTGGCTCTAGATCTCTCCTATGTCTTGGATCCATCAAAGTATAAGGTCCACTTATTATCTGTACAAGGACCACTTGTCATGCTAGTACTACTATCACTACTACTATTACTATTAAAATCTATGTTAAAGGTGTTGGCTTAGTGCGTCCTGACCCAGGTTCAGAGTTAAGTTTGCCAATAATCCCTACACTACTGGACCTTTCTGCATCAACCCGCAGAGAGCGGACTGAAGTCTCACCTAAAGTAGTATGGGGGGATGTTGGAACCAAGTTTTCACACCCATAGATGAACGTGATGTCGTTTTATGCCCTAAACCTGCCTTCAGGTAGATCGATAAGCCCTTAAGGCTTATCGATATAACCTCCTCTTATCAACCTCTAGACCTTCAATAAGGTCTATTACTATCTTTCACGGACCCTAAATAGATGAATCAACCACATACACACCTCTATAATTACTCTTAGTTATGTATTTACCTAGATCGACTTAAATGTCTGATAACTTTAACATGCATTAAGATGTCCTTCGTGTAAATAGATATTATTACTCGCATTCTTATAACAATGTAAAACATGCAGAATCATACATGAATATAGTATTAAATCATAACCTCATTATTCATCATAACGTAAACACATTCATTCATGACAGAAGTAAATGGACAAAACACATATATTTATGGAATAATCTCTTTATTGATACTTTAGTTATGCTTACAGACTCAAGACTACCCAGTGCACTCAGCTATAGACTCTCCTATATCCCTCTGCGAACTCAGCTGCAGAGCCTCTCTTGTAATCTAAGACTCTTTTCTCTTTACTTCTAATGACCCATTATACTCATCTTCATTAATATCCTTAACTTTTTTTTTCTGAACTTCCTTAGACTCTCTAAGACTCTCCTTTTTATACAATCCCATGGTCCACGGACCATGGGTAAGTCTATACAAGCCAACACAACTTACATAAAAGAAAGGTAAAACCCTTTATGACACTCAACTATCTACGGGCTTCACAACCAAAACTTGCAGAGACTTTACAATTTACATAACAAAAACTTGGGCTTTTGCCCCAAAATTGGCCGCAGGGGACCCTATCCCAATAGGTCCCCAACACAAATATCATGAATCGCCCTTGAGTCACTCTTCTAGTGTGGATATCTTACTGCGGAGACCTCCCAATTCGACCTGTGCCACTGCTACCTCAACTGCGCTCTGCGTGGCTTCCTGCTTGATCGGCTCCACCAACTGCTCAGTTGTTGGTCCTCTACTATCTTCCTTTACCTTCTACTATGTCCTTTGTAGGCTCACCAACTTCTCCTCAATGGTGGCAGAGATAGCATAGGCCTCATCTAGCCAAGGCCCTAATCTAGCCTTAAGGACTGCCTCATTCCATTGCGCTGCCTCCACCTGTTCGAACAACTCCTTTGCCTCTTGTAGCTTAGGCAATTGTTGTGATATAGCGATGGTGCATGTTGTCTCTATTGCTTTGTCATACTGCTACTACAATTCACGGGCTTTTGTCTTCAACCTCTGCAGGTTAGGATCTTCCAGCAGAGTCGTAATGACCTTCATAGACTTCTCAAAGAGCACAATGCAATCCACCACCACGACATCTACTGCTGCAACTACATTCTTTAGAGTGGCTTCACGCTGTGCTTTGACCCTTGGTGTAGTTGAAGGTTGTGACTTCAAATCAAGCTCTATGATTTTAAGGTTCAGTTCAAACTAAACCTTGGCCACCTCTATCACTACATCATGCACTCCTACATTCAAATTCCTAATCTTGGCCTCCAATGACACTTCTTCTGGTATATGTAGTTTTGGAATAGTTCTACATGCTTTGGATACCATGACTATAGTTCGCTTGTTCTTATCCTGAACCTTTTTCCATTCTTCTAGCATCGTTGTCTTCTCAATGAACATCTTTTCATTGTTGTTTTTCTACTTGCTAATCAAGCTCAGTGTGCACTGCTACCTGGCACTAATCTCTGCGATCACACTTGCTTGCAGTGTGTGAAGGAATTCACTAGGGAGCATGCCAAGTTCAGACCAATATACTTTAAAGCACTGACAATAGCCTTGTCAGCGTCTACCTCTACGCTCAAAGCTCCATTAGGTAGCACCACTGCCTGTAGATCCAAGGATTGAACCAACTCAGTTGCTTGAGTGGTTGCCAATGCAAAGCTAGTTGAGGCCACAGTGCTCTACCCTGCACTGGCTTGGATTCTAGTTGTTTGGATCTGCAGCTTGCTTAGACCCATCTTTATGGAACTTAGTGCCTACTTCTACTATTGCTCAAACTGTTGTAGTAGTTCTATTGTCATATCCCTTACCTTATCTCCAATATCATCCATGTCACCCTTCGTCAAGGTGGTTGGATCTAGTGATGACTTGGAGGCTTTGGTCTTATTTCGGTGTCCCTCTTTTTCCTCTTCCCTATGTCATTTTAGGCAAAAAGGAGTGCTCTCCTGATCTCCGCTGCCCTAGTCTGACTGTTCTTCTTCTTCCATTTTGGGCGAAGGACATTTCTAACTTCTATCAGAGCAATGCTCTTCCTACTCCACTTGTTCCTTTGTGGCGCGCTATGCTTCTGCTCAGGCCTTCTCCTAAGTATCCTTCTTCAACTTTTTTGCCAATTGTTGAACCTTCAGTTGGGTCGCTTCCTTTTTTTACTTCTCCGCAGACTTTCTTGTCCCAGAGGCCAAATATGATGTTGTGTGCCAATCTGCTGGCCAATGCTTAAGGACTTCGGTAATGGCATCATCCATAGTGAAGTAGGGGAGATCATACCACTTCTGATATGGATCAATTCACACCTAGATGTAAACATGATGGAATTCTAACCAACATAATTGATAGAAATATCCATGAGTAATGGAAGGATTTACTTTTGTCCTGTGCCTCTTCGCAGTTCATGAGGAACTTGCTGCATAGGTAGCGCACCTAGTTAAACTATATGCCCTCCATGCACTGAGCGAACAAAGAGACCACTGGTGTCAGAACCTCATTTGTGAAGTGCTTTCTCATCACTTTACCAGCCAAAATTTGAGTGGAAACCTTCACTGCAGGGTCATAAATGCTGGTAATGGAATACTTGCACGGTTTGTTGACAAGTTTGAACATGTCCTTCATCTTCTCAGTGAGGTTGCGCTCACTCATCTTTCCGCCAAATGCCTTGGACATATTTAGTCCTGAATGAGGCAACAATGTGATCCAATGTATCAGCATATCAGTGATTGGTACCCGTTCACTCAACCACAAGCACCCGTCATGCACTAGGATCAACAACTGCTTATTGACTGTCAAATTTATAGGGGAACGGTGGTAGTGTGGCACACATAGCAGGTTCAACAACCCTGCCTCATTTACCACATGAATCCATTCCACTGGCTCTAGTGCGGTGACACCAGACTCCTTGTAGAACACTTGCTTCATGAAGGTATCAGTAGTCAAGTGGGGGAACCGATCAATGTCTCCAAATCCCAACCTTGAAGCTTCAGATGTGGGACGTGTGCCAAGCGTGGACCTTCAAAAGTTATATTTTCTAGCAGTAGGGGTGTGTTCAAGAGGAATTGTCCCTCATCTAGGTCCTTCAGGACCTTCACCTTACCCTAGTGCGAAGGGATATACGTCAAAAGTTTTGAAATAGGGTCTACCGCCTTAATATCAATGTCTTTTGGTCTCGCCTTGGCCTCCATATCTACCACTTTTCCTCTCTCTTGTGTGGTTGGATTTTATTTTCTCTATCCCTGTGTGGTTGCATGCTTCCTCGGTGACTCGTGCACTGGTATCGATTTCTTTTATTTATCCTTTTTAGGGTTGGGAACCTCTCTCATTGACATATGCTTCGGCCTAGGTGACCTCGACACCTTTAGGAACCATTGCGGGAACCTCCATACTCATGACCTCAGGGGCAGCTCCCTTAAAGGCAACAACACCCCCAGTACTAGGGGTCTTAGGTGGTGTATACATGAAGTTGCTAATGATGTTTCGATCAAACTCAAGATACTACTTAGACATGGGGCTTGCAAGAAAATTCTCAAAGAGATCACACAACAGATAGCGCAACTCAAAAATTCTAAGAATGCAAAGTGTTTCTCGTTGGATGGCCACCTATAATTTATAGGCAAAATTTGAATTCAAAATTGACCATTTCCCCCAAAATCTGCTCATAAATGCTAGATTGGCGACATATTTCCAAATATTTCATAGTTGATTTCAGCCTTAAATGCCTTAAATGTGGGTCGCCTGCTCCTTTTAACCATCTTTTGGTAGTCAAGTCATGAACATTGATGGTAACGATCACTTTCTGGCTGCACTACGTGGTCTCCACCCTTATAGCACAGCTCCCTTCAGGATTCTATTGGTATTGTGACATCCTCCTATTTCGTCTAGACCCCTCATCATGCAGCTCTACAACTTGGAAGTGTAGCTTATAGTCCCGCACCTCCTTGTAGCTTCTTAGAGCACTATGACTATGCTACTGTCATATAGTCTTCTGGCTAGATCCCCAGCGTATGGCTTCAATCAGCTGCCATTTACATTTCCTAGAAATGGATCTCCATTCAATTTCATAAGTTGAATTGCTCCACCATCGGTAATTTCCTTGATAACATATGGCCCCAGCCAATGCATTTGAAATTTTCTTGGAAACTTGTCAAACTTGTTGTCATATAATAAAACTAAATCATTTACCTTAAATGTGTGAAATTTGATGTGTCGATTGTGCCATGCCTTTTCGCACTCCTTCTCAACTTGTTGATGGAATCCAGCCAAGATTCTATCTTCCTCCATCTCTGTCAGCTGCACGAACCGCTCTTCCAAGGCTCTGTGGTCTACCATTCCTATGAATTTTTCTGTGTGTAGACTAGGAACAATATATTCCATAGCCATCACAACCACTACACCATAGACCAATCTAAATGGCGTCTAGTCGATGAGATTCTTACAAGTAGTTCTATAGGCTCACAATAGAGCTGGTACAAGCACAACCCAAAAATTCCTATGTTCATTGCAAACCTCTGTTAGCATGTTATCCAATATCTTATTAAATGCTTCAACAGACCTAATGTCCTGAGGGTGATATGGTGTACACTTCTGATGATAAACTTGGAATTCTTCCGTTAGTGCGTTGATGGTTTCATTAAGGAAGTGTGTACCATAATCATTCATCAAAATCTTCGGGAAACTGAACCTGGTCAGCACATATTCAAATAGGAACATTGCTATTGTTGCCCCTGTACAATCATTTATA
Organism: Pinus taeda; assembly: GCA_000404065.3. Classification (NCBI taxonomy): domain Eukaryota; kingdom Viridiplantae; phylum Streptophyta; class Pinopsida; order Pinales; family Pinaceae; genus Pinus; species Pinus taeda. The sequence continues at coordinate 67,327 of APFE030697916.1, forward strand.
GGTTGTGCCTCCGCCCATCTGGTCAAATACTCAGTCGCGGTGATGACATTATGCACACCCTTCTCTTTCTTAGAGGCTGAATCTATCCTACAAAATCAATTTCTCATTTTTCGAATGGCTTCAATGATACTTGTGGATTCAAAGGCAACTGACATCCCTCCACGATGGCCTACCCATTCTCTAACATGCATCGCATGCCCTACAATATACTTTATAATCCTTATGCAAGGTTGGCTACGACAACCCAATGCGTAAAATCTTTTACGCTATTACTTTTCCTGCATAGTGGCCTCCCGTAGCTCCTCCAGGAGCTTCATCTAGGATACTTCTTATTTCAAAATCAAGCACATAGCGTTGCATTATCTCATCTAATCCCATTTTATACAAACGACCTACGATAACAGAAAAATATGTCATGCGCACCACCAAGTCCTTCTTCTTTTGACTTGTATATCCTTCTGGACTTGTTCCCGTAGTCAAGAAGTGGATGATTTCTTTGAAATGATTGTCTATCACATACACCACAAAGAGTTTCACGTGAGGAAACCACTCGTCTAAGTTGATAGGCTCCTCTCTGGTTTTAATGCAAGACAGATGATTTGGTCCTACACTCAATTGTTGTGGCTTCACAATTACTGCGAAATCATACTCTTGAAATAACAACAACCATCTGCATATTCCCCTCCCCCCCCTGCAACAGAGGCTTGTTCACTAGGTACCTTAATACAGAATGGTCTATGTACATCTTAAAGTGTCCACCTAGCAAGTAATGCCTAAACTTCTGGAGCACGTACACCATAGCCAACCTTTCGCGCTTTGTCGTCGAATAGTTCTTTTCAACGTTAGACATGTTCCTACTCGCAAATGCTATCGGGTGATCCAATTCTCCTTCAACAACTTGTGTTAGTACTTCTCCCTATGGAATACATGACGGATCCACATGCACATGAAATTCCTTCTTCCAATCTGGGAAGACTAGGATCCACATCGTGACCATTTTCTCCTTTAATACATCCAGGCTCCACTGACATTCCTCACTCCAACAGAATGTAGTGTCGTTCATGAATAACTTTTCCATGAGCGCTATAATTTAGGCATAGCTCTTGATGAACTTTCGATAGTATCTAGTATGACCCAGTGTTTTGCACAGTTGTTTAACACTTCTTGGTGCCTCCAAATTGATTATAACCACAATATAGCTGGGTCCACCATTAATCCTAGTCTACACACTACATGACCTAGCAATATTTTGAAAGGGATGCAAAATAAACACATCTTAAAGTTTAGCATGATATGATACCTCTGACACCTATCCAACATCAAGCGTAAACTAGCTACATGGCGCTTTACGAGCCCAAACACTGTCCAATCATCAAAATATACCTCTAAAAACTTGAGAATGAACTCTTTGAATGCCGCAATGATTATGCGTAAAATGATCGTCGGCACATTCTTAAGCCCAAAAGGCATTATAGTATACTGAAAACATCCCCACTAAGTCATGAAGGTTAGTAAACGAATATGCTTCCTGTCCGCCAACATTATGCAATACTTCATTCGTGAACGAAGTTGGAAAGGGATCATGAACACAAGCATCATTCATTTTCCTGAGATCTATGTAGATCCTTATCTCATCCTTCTGCTTTTTTTCCTAAACTAATATAGGACTTACCCAATCGGACTCCTTCACTTTTTCAATAATACCCACTGCCAACATCTTGTCCAACTCCAAGCGGACCTTTTCCTTCTACTTAGGATTAAGGCAATATGGCCTTTGCTTGACAGGCTTCGTGTTCAGCTTCAATGTTATTTTCATCACTCCTAAATCACCTATTATCCCCTTCAAGTATGAAAACTTTGTAGGGAACAAATCTTGGTACTCACGGAGAAAATCAATGAACTTATCCACCATAGCATCATCCCAGTAGGCCCCTATCTTTGCAAACTTTGGCCCCGCGTCTATGCCAATGTTCACTTGTCTAGTTTTCAATGGCGTAGTGATATTTGAATTATCTATTTGTGGCCCCTCAACTTCGCGGTAACCTTCTGCCTCTAGTATATTAATGTTCCTTGGATCCTCCTCTTATTCTTCAGCAGTCACATTGTAGCACTCTAACGCATGGCACAACTGGGTGGTCCAATCTAGTTGAATGAAATCCCAGGAATCTTGTGGGATTCTAAAGATCGTTGCCTTGACCTCCTGCAATGCTTCATCGATGCACTCTAATCCATCCTCAAAGCTGAATGTCATCAAGAATCCATGTCTTAAAATATCCCATTTGTCTAGGCCATGGCAGAGCTTTGTTTACAAGTACCAATTCATTGGTATTACGTCCAAAGTGTGACCGAACAGATGCACCCACTTCGGTTGTGGTTCTACTCCATAAGCATTAGTCCATTTTGCTAAGTGACCACATGGATCACCCCTCCCATCGTATATCTCTGTCAATTGCATCTTTGGGCGACTAAACCGCACCCTCATCATCCTTCTATATTCATGCCATCCATCAAAATTGTCTTTATGCACACCCCACCATCTTGTAGGTGTAGTGTGCAGTGCCAAGGCTTGGAAGAAATGCTTCTCTGGCATTTCCCTTTCAAATGCATCCAAATATTTTTCAATGTCAGTTAAAACATCATAATAAGGCAAAATCCTTACCTCTGATGATACACAACATAGGGATTTAGTCATCGTGTAGAGCGCAGCGTAGACACTTCATGCAATCGGTTTTGCGAGTGTTCCAATTTGTTAGCTGAATCTGATGTGTAGGAGCTTTCATGGTCCCATGCAATGTGTCCATCGGTTGTCAGATTCACCAAATCTTGGTCTCACACTGTTATTTTATAAATCTGGTCCAATTGATTGTCACTTTTAGAACCACAGACCGATTTAGTATAGCGTTGTCCTTTGGGAGGGTCCAAAGGTACTACTACGCAGAGAAATTTCCTCTCAAATGACATTGTCTACTTCTTCAAATTGATTAGCCCATTCATGTCAATAGCCCAGTCAATCCTAAGGAATGTGGGGTATGGATATTTGTCATCAACAATCTATATCACTTTGGAATGAGCTAATTCACTCACGCCTTGAATATGTACTGCCACTCCCTGCAATCATCCCATGGGGATAATATTTCGCTGATTTTCCATCCTCAATTGAATAGGAGACCACTGCAGCGCAGGTATCCCCATTCTCTCCCATGTTTGTTTCAGAAAAACATTCGCATCTGACCCAAGATCTAAAATAACTTGGTCCATTTCATACTCTCCTATTTGCGTGGTGAGCCTCATCTTACGTCCTGTTCTTGCCTTATGTTTACCAATTTTCCTAACCATGCATGGTCCCTCAGGAGAATTTTCTTTACCAACGCATTTATTGATCAACTCCTCTAATCCTTTCATGTCCTTGCTATCACACAGAAGCTTCATACAGGTCTCCAAAAAGGTAGTAAGCATGGATGGGTCCATTTCTTTAGACTGCTTATCTTGACTCCCTGAGGTAGAAGCCTCAGTGAAGCTTTTCTTTACCTCCATGAAGGTTTCTTTTGGGCGCTCTAAATCAAAGCCAACCTCATTTTCTAGAGATTTGCAGACCCATTCACTTTCTTTAGGCTACTTTCCCTTATCTTCACCAGTTGGCATTCCACTTCACAGTATGCTATTCACATTAGGATCCTCTTCACAAGGTTCCACCCTCATCATCTCTAGGTTTTAGGTAGGCTGCTGCAGCTGTGTCCCCTTTTCACGTATCTTAGCTATTAATACAAGGTAGTTTTCTGTCTCATGGTCAAACTAAGTACAGTATTGACATGACAGGTGTGTTTGGTTCATACATTCTTGCGCGTTGTGTCCTCGCCCTCCACAATTGTGGTAAATAACTTGTCCCTGACCTTTTGCAGGTCCTCCTCTACCTTGGCCTCATCCGCACCCCTGATATCCCCCTGGTGCTCCCCCAACACCTTGATCTGGAGGCCGAGTTTTTGTCTACATATTATACGCGGGCATTATCTCCATCATTTATTCATAACTATGACAATTGCGCTCATCCTGACCTACTGTTTTGTAGAAGTTGCAAAAAAGTTTTTGTGGTGTCTGTACAAATTTCTACAGTAAGTGACAATTACCTGTCACATGTTTTCCAGCTACTTGACAGAGAGTACACCACAACGCAGGCCCTAGACTTGGACCTGCTTGGCTTTTGGCCTCAGAGGCATCGGCCCTCCTCCTGCAACATAATTCACAAAGACAGGGAAATGATCTTTATCACTCCCTTGACTCTTACATATCAAACACCAAACTTTTTAATGCACCTCAGGCCAAGCTGCTGTATCTTTCTTCAGAATTTGTAACTCTAGGTAAATATTCTGCAACTCCAAGTAAATCCGCTAGACTCCCAAAGAAGCATCTTGAATTAGTGTCTCATGCAATCTCATCGCAATCTCCACGGCTTCCGCCTGGGTCCCAATCTTTTGCTGTGATAAAGCAACCCTTAAATGAGGCAAGAGCAAAGCCACAAACCATTCATGGTGCTACCCATCCGTAAGATTCATGTTAGCATCACGGATCTTGCATTTCAATCTCTAATCCAGCTCCCAGGGTGTCTTGCCAGGCTTCATCACGATTTCCTTGAATTCGACGATTATTTTCACTTCATACTTGGGCCTATTGAATTCCTTATTTAGTGCAATCTGAATGTGTGCCAATGTAGTTGTCAGGTTATTAGTGCAATACTTAATGTACCACATTAGTACGCAATCTTGTAAAGTAGTAACCAATGTTTCTTTCTTCATCTGATCATTTGTAATGTTCTGGGCTTGCCACACAGCCTTCATGACGAATGAAAACTGGTCCGGGTACTCATTTCCCAAGCCTTTGAAAATGGGAAACTTTATTGTATTCACCGTATTGAATGATGGTGGAGGTGGTGACAGTGTGCGCGAAGGTGTATAGGGTTGAGGGGAAGATGGAGGAGGTATGGGTAGATCGGGTATTCACGGGAACCCTTGTCTTATTAACTGGACAACGCTCTATGACAAAGCTTGTTCTACACCATCATCGTCACTCAGAGGAGGCTCAATCAATGGGCTATATTTAGGACTTGTCCTTCTTCTATCCTAGAATAAATTTCCACTTCGTATATCTCCAAACATCAAGGTAATTGCATAACTGACTTTTCAAACAAGAGAATTTTAATCGAAGTATTCAAAGATCTAAAATACTTACCTCGTAGTCCCTTGAATAAGCATCGTTCTACTTCGCTGCAGCTGACCAAGGTATTGACTGCAAAATCTATCACAAATCCTCCTAAGATGCGATCAAGCCAGTGATTGACAACGCACGATCTTATCTTCAGAGGCTTCCAATCTTTGCACCAGCTCTCAGGTCCACACTATTCGACTGTTAAGCCTCCACGTTTCGTTGCTGTCTCCCAATTTAGCGATCCACTCGTATAGCTTGATCGGGAAGGAATAGAAGAAAATTTCATGTATCTCCGTGTACAGATACATGTCCAACGATTGTTCTATCATTAATCATGTATTTATGTTTTCTTGCACCACAAATTGATTGATCTTTCTATCCAATCACTCCTCAATTTATTTCTTTGTAGGATTCCTGTGATGCAACATCACACATCTCTTTATACAGATCCCAGTTCCGGAAACAGAACCATTTGTTTGCTTAGTGGGTCTTGACCCAGGTTCAGACTTAAGTTTTCCAAACAAATCCCTACACTACTGGCCCTTTTGGCATTAACCTGTGGAGAGTGGACTAAAGTCTTACCTGAAGCGTTATGGGCAGATGCTAGAACCAGCTTTCCGCACCCAAAGATGAACGTGATGTCATTTTATGCCCTGAACCTACCTTCACGCCGATCGATAAGCCCTTAAGGCTTATCGATATAACCTTCTTTTATCAACCTATAGACCTTCACGAAGGTCTACGACTATCTTTCATGGACCTTAAACAGGTGAATCAACCACTTACACACCTTTGTAATTCCTCTTAGTTCTGTATTTACCCAGATCGACTTAAGTGTCTGATAACTTTAACATGCATTAAGGTATCCTTCACGTAAATAGATATTATTACTTGTGTTATTATAACAATGTAAAACATGAAAAATCACACATCAATACAGTATTAAATCATAACCCCATTATTCGTCATAACATAAATGCATTCATTCTTGAAGGAAGTAAATGGACAAATCACAGATATTTATGGAATAATCTATTTATTGATACTTCATTTTTTCTTACAGACTCAAGAGTACCCTATGAACTCAGCTGTAGGGGTCTACGCACTCAGTTGTAAACTCTACTCTAGGCCTCTGCACACTCAGCTACAGAGCCTCTCTTTTACTCTAAGACTCTTCGCTCTTTACTTATAATAACCCATTACATTCATCTTCATCAATATCCTTAAATTTTTTTCTGAACTGCCTTGGACTCTCTAAGACTCTCCTTGTTATACAATCCCATGGTTCATGGACCATTGGTAAGTCTATACAAGCCGACCCAACTTACGTAACAAAAGGGTAAAACCCTTTATGACACTTAACTATCTACATGCTCTGCACCCACAACTTGCAGAGACTTTACACTTTAAATCAAAAAAACTTGGGCTTTTTGCCCCAATACTTGGGATTTTTCACCGAAATTGACTGCAGGGGACCCTGTCCCAACAAAGGTTTCATTTTCACAAGTTGGGCAAGGAAGGAGACCCAACTATGTGTTTGGTGGGGTGGGGGCAGGCTATGCAATATAACACCTGATTTATGTTTCTAGAAAAATTTTGGAACATGAGTTATGTGAAAGAAAATAGTTCATTTTGACCATCCAAGGGAGTCATGTTGTGTTTCATGTATCTTTTCGACAACACCTAAATCTGGTTATTTCTGCCCTTGTGCGGAAGCCATAAGTGTGGCCATTCCATAGCAAAGTATCCTTGTAGCTTGCTAGACAAGACTCTACTGAGAATTAAGCCATATGATTTTCAGATGTCCACAATCACAATATTAATGCATTGATGAACTCATCCATTACACGATAACTGGATGATGGCATCTCGGAGTTAACTAATGGCTTATGTACAATTTTTCTCAAGTCATATGATCTTCGTAGTTGTGCTACTCCATTGAGCATTGATCCTCTTAGCAATCGAGACTGGCATGACATTGATTAACGCACCAAAAAAAACAATTATGGACATTGATGTTAAATATTTTAAATGACAACAAAAACGGTTGGCACAATGAGTTCACTTCCTCCATATGAAGCTCGTCGGGCCCGGATTCGAGTGAGTCAGGAGGCTTGCTTGGTCCCTTGCTGGAAGATGGAACACTGTCTGTGGAGGTTTGCCCCAGTTTGCGCAAAATAATATCTTCTGACCCATGATCTTGGTTAACTCATACAAAGAGATGTTCACATGAATATTTTTCATGTCTTCAATAATGTTGTAGTCTAGAGCAGGAAGGCTCACCAAGATGTCTGGGGGTAGACTTTTGTTCATGTTTTCTCATGGGCTACTCTTGTCTTTGTTGGTCACGGACGTACTTTTTGTTGTAACTAGCTTCCTGGAATTGCTTTGAGTTTTCTATGTTGAGATAACCTGTGGATTAACTAATATGAGTAGATGTTTTCTTACTTTTTCTTTTAGTATCTCAAACACAGTGGGGCCCCCTGAACTTTTGAAGTTGTATAGATTTTCTTTCTTAGGGGTTGGACAGTTGCTCGGAGTCTCCTTCTCGTGGTCGTTTGTTGGGCAATGCGAGAACATTGATACATGTTGATTACATTGCCGACACTTGGAGCATAATCAGATGCAACAACTTCCTCTTCGTCTTCATCCTTGGGCCGAGCCTGCTCACTGGTCGTGAATTGGTCGGTCAACTATGTAGCTACAACACTCATTCCTTGGTTCCATCTTGGGAAACTATTTTCTGAATGTCATTCTCTATGGAGCTTGTAGTAATAATATGTTGCGATCGCATCCAGGTTGAGCATAAGGTTAGAGCTCTGGGAGTTTCTGTTGGGTGGCTACTGTTGCTACCTGAAGTCATATTTTTCCTCTGCGTGAACTTGGGAGGCTTGTTGTTCACGATTTTCTCGCTCATCTGTTGTTTCAGTTCAAAAACTTTGGTTGTCAAGGACTTGATGAGATTAGTAAGTCTCTCAATTTCACTTCCTTCATTTTCCTTTGCCTTACTCATAGTAATTTGAGACCTCCTACCTGTGTCATTGGAGTCCTTAGCTAATTCTTCATCTATAATGACTCCAATAGTGCACAGGTCTTTCTCCACAAAAATTTCCTCTTTGCAATTTTCCAATAGTGTCGGTCTCACAGCTCACTTGACAAACTCCGCAATTCTAGTCAGCAGTGCATACATGTAGTAGTCAATATTCATGGTGTCATGAAGTTTGGTGTCTGCTGTGAATTTTTGACTTTTTCTTTTTGCTCCATCTTGAGACTGACCAACTCTTTTAGGAACATGGTGGGGGTTTTGTCTTCAACAAACTTCTCAAGGAAAATTATCTTGAACACCCCCCAATTCTGAATGGAGTTCACAAAAAGGCTATCATACCATATAGCTTCTCTACCATCCAAGGTACATGGAAACAATCTACATGAAATGTCATCATAACGTACCTCGAGTGTCTCTATATGTAGGTAGAACGTGTCTAAGTGATCTTCTTCCTTCACTGTCTTGTCAAGGTCATAGTTTGTTAAAAACTTCTCTGCATGTCTTCACATCTTGTGCAAGACACTTGGTAGTGCTAATGGGCCCTAGGTAATCCATTCTAAATTTTTATTTGCAATATTGTCATCTTCTTCATCCTCCTCCTCTTCATCTCAATCTGATGGTTCTACCTCTAAATTTTTTGGTTCATCTCCACCTTCTTCTCCTCCACTTTTTTCCCCTCTACTACCTTCCCCTCCACCGCTTATGGCAGAACCTAAGCCCAAGTGTAACAGGTTGTGTTATTCTTCTTCTTGGTAGGCTGGAGGCTATTGTTGGTTTTCAACAAATTCTGCCATCTCTTCAAGAGTGGCGAGGATTTTTTGTTCCATGGATGAGTCTACCACTCCCATGGGAGTAGTCTTTTGCTTCTTCTATCAATATAGAAGAGTGTGCACTCCTAAAATCAGTCCAAGAACTTTAGAAAATTGACGGGAGGTGGGAAAGACAACACGAATGTGATGATACAAAATTTATTGTTTGGGTCTAGGAGGTGAGGAATAACCAACTTTAAAGTTGTGTGTGGGGGAGAGGGAGTTTTTGTTATTTCCCTTACCATATGATAGATTAGTGTGGCTGGTAGGACATTCAGCCATAAAATGCCAACATCCCTCCTTCTAGCACCAGAAATGTTGATGGTGCTAGACCTATCGACATTCAGAGGATATTTTGGGTACATGGTCCCAAATAGATGTCACATTGTTTGGTGTAGGAGTCCCATCCTATATGATGGCCTGGTTGCCATTATCTTAGAGATTTTTCTTAACTATTCTTTTCAGCACATGAGAGTGTTATGCTTGTATCTTAAAAAATTGAGGTGAGTGTGATTGGTGAGTAACTAATGTAACTTGTGTCTGATTTCTCTTATTGTAAGGGGAGAGAGTAAAAGTAAGCCTCTAGATGAGACATAGTAGTACCACCCAGGGAGAACCACACGCCAAACAACAAGTGTCTAACCAGCATCCAGTAGAGTAGTCCATAGCTAATGCGGCAGTCATTAAAACCAAAGTGAAAGGGAAAACATTTACACCATCGAGCAAAGTAGTCCACACGGAGGTGATGGTCGTTATAACCAAGAAAAAAGAATGGTCTGTCTAATGTTCTGCAGAGTAGTCCACATGGATGAGATAACAGTGACAAACAACACAACACATATTTGACATTGTAAGTACTAAAATAACAAAAGTAGTTAAACTATCCTAGTACAAGCTAACAAAACATGCATTACAAATGTTTAAAGAGTAACCTTTCAATCATCTACAAAACATGTGTGAAAAAGTGTTGGTTCAAATAGGCTTCTAAATTAAGCATAAGTCCCAAGACACATTTGTACACCATACATCACTAGTCTTAGTAGTGGGACATTGGATCCACTCATCACTCCTCAAAGAACATACTACAGACTCTCAAGGCTATGTGGGAGGAGCCAACCTAAAAAGTCCTTGCTCATTAATGGGAGGGGTATATATAGTCAAGGGTGATGCTTGACCCTTGGGACTCTTGGACTACCCTCGTGACTATTAAACTTCCCATGACTTTTAAACTAAAACGATTCTTCAACTTCTTGTGTGCATCCATCAGACTTCAACTACAATGGACGTGGCCCACAATGGTGATGTGGGCAAGACAACTCATGACACAACTCGACATGTACTGGCTAAATGTGGTTCCCATGTCAAGTTATTGCGTTTTTGAGTGATGGATGTACTCTAAGTATGCTTTGTATTCTCATCTACATGACATAGTGTTTCAGGGTCTTCGATGGTCTTAGTCTTGCTTGATGGTTCAATGCATGTGTTCCTTTTTCTTATTGCTTGATATGCTTGGCACATTTGTTCAGCTGCAAGAAATTCTTCTAGCATGTGTGCCCCTTCTTCATCCCATTCATCGTCTTGCCATGATCTACTACTATACTTGTTCCTACAATTCACTCATGAGAGGACTACATCAAATCCAAAACCTCCCAGTCTAGCGTGATGCATTATTCTTATGTTTCGGGTGACAGGGAGGAAGGACAACTCACTGAGATAGGACAGAGCACAAGGTAGGCTGGAATGAGGGATTCCGTGAGGAAAATTTGCGTTGTTGGGAAAAAATGCACAGTGATCACTGGGAGGCAGGATTGTGTAGCAAAATTCGCCAGTGTCTCTTGCAAGGTGGGACCCTGAAGGTGACACCTATGTGAAGTTTTCAGAGGGATGATAGAGCGAGGTTGTAGAGGGACTATTGGGTAGTTCTATGGAGTTTCCAGAGGGAAGACAGAGTAGGGAGACAGATGGACCTGTTGAGCATTTCAATGTAATTTCTGGGAACAATGTAGGACAGGGAATAAGGGAACTACTAGACATGTCTGTGCAATTCATAGAGGCAATGAAGATCATGGTAGCAAGGTTCAGGTGGGTAGTTCTCCACAATTCTTCGAACAGTGGAGAGAAAGGTATCAAAGTACCAACTGGGCATGTCTGAGAAGTTTTGAGGAGAAGTGTTGATCCAAGTCTCAGAGAAGTGTAGGCTTCATACACCAAAGAAGGAGGGTTGATGACTGTGCTTGAGAAATACGCAATTCAGTTGGACATGGAGGCGGTTTGTGCACAATTTTGGGAGGAATAGAGGTTGCTTACCTCCAAGATTTCATAGTATATATAGCCTGGAAAATAGCCACAAACACCATGTAGGTCTAGACAGTAGAGCAGGGTCATTGAGGGCTGAGACTGCGCAGTGTAGCTCAGTTGGGGTCCGGTGGAAGAGGGTTGTTAGTCAGCCATATTTTCAGGAAAGTGGCTAAGTTGTGAAAGCAGGTGAACTTGTGCAGACTGACATTGTGACCATACACTTAGCATACTTGAAGATGAGACAACATGGACCACCATGACAAGAAGAAAAAAAATGCCCTCAGTGGGACTGTCTTGGTGTTGAGAGTGACAAGTGTGACACTTGTGATAGACCTTCGGACGGCTATGATGACACTTCTGCGACAATGCTTACAAATTTCTTTCTGAGTGTGATGGGTGTTCACATAGTGAAGACAACCCAAACACATAAAGAAAATGCTTCAAAATCACCTGAACTATAACACAGGCATGATAAAGCAATCAACATGTTGAAAGACAGCCACTGGTCAAACAAGAAAAAAGGTGAAAAGACTTCACAAGATCTCATGGGGTGAGCTCAAGTGTTTCCAACCATCAAAGGAAAAACCAAGGAAGGCTCCAAAATTTGGATGCGAGCCAAAATTTTGGAGGGTGCTTCAGCCACTACAACAACTTCCAAGGGAAATGTCAACCTGAGCCTTCTTCAAGATTTCATGGTTGTCTCTTTTGCATGCAATTCCCCTTGTCATACGGTCTTAAACACGCAATTGTTAGTGCATAAATAAATATAACAATATACGAGTTACCTTACCTTTTGTACCACACACGCTAACTTTTAACTAAACATGTACATATATCATCTCTCAAGGGCCTCCAATTCGTTGACAAATACAACCATAATTGAAAACCAATTGTTATAAGAGTCAAATACATGTTTAGGAATATAGCACAAATCCACATAATGTCAAACAAAATCAAGGTTAAGAATACTTCCTGTATTCATGAAAATTACCCATTCAATTGGAATTGCAATTTCTGAACATAGCCAAAGGAACTATCACCCAATCCCTTTCTTTTACCTTTTTCCTTGCTACAATTAAGTCTTATCATGTGTTATCACATTGCCCAGTTGTTAGTTATATAAATAAATCAATTGTTACCTTGTCATGCTAATAAAAAACATGTTTCCTTGCAACTATTCAAGCATGTTAGTCACATGTTCCAAAGATCAAAACATCATGTCTATAATTTTTAAATCAGCCTTTACAAAGACTAACAACCATGTCATAATCAATAGTCAACTCATAGTCATTCGTCATAATACTACAACCAACATCCACTTGCACTCAAGTGCATATCAGTTGTTTCAACATATATTGTTTTAGTAAAACCATTTGAAAACAAGATCATTCCTTCATGTAATATTATAGACACATACTCATATCATACAATGAATCTAACACATTCAAAAATCTTGTAAACATACCATGTTAGATAAACGAACTAGACGATACAATCAAACTCATAACTCAATGTATCTAAGGGGAGGCTATCACATCTACACAACTAAGTCTAGATTAGTATGACACAATGACACAACGATATCATATCATAGTTTAATACCATAACCATAATCATATTCACATGCCAATCCAGATTAACATGATACATTTAACATCGAGATCTTAGCTGCAATTACCATATTCATCATGTGTATGACCACAATGCATATAACAACAATTCAACTACCCTACATGACTATCTGACACATGTGCATATGACTGCATTGATTAACTAACATCTATCATGTATGTAACCAAAACAACAATGGAATGAAAAGAATATACATAACCATAATTATAACAACCCCTAGTTAAAAGTTCATGTAATAAAGTTAATAAAGGAAAACCTAGACCAAGGTCATGGGACACATATTCCAAGTTGAATGTTGGGAAAGACATCCTAGTGGATGGTTATTTCGATTATTATGGCTAAGGGAAATCGACAAAGGGATTGGAAAATATGAAGAGGCATTAATTGGCATTTTATTTATGAAAATAAATAAAAATAGGAGAAAAGGGAGATGAAAGGCCACAAATTTTCATGAGAAGGAAATTCAAGGAAAAATAGAGGAAAATGAGGAAAGTAGAGGCCTGAATAGTAAAAAGGATCTTGAGAATCAGTTCACACCTTTTGCAGGTTTAGATTTTGTTAGTTTAGTTTTGTATCTCTTTCTATTCTCTCATACTCTTGCACACTTATAGCATTCTTGGAGCACTCTAGCATTGGAGAAATGAAAGAAAATGAAGGACAAGGAAAGCAAGGGACAAGCAAGGAAAAGTTGGATCAAGTAGCTTCATGAGGAATACTTGCACATAAGAGGTTAGATGTATGATTTCCTAGCTGTTCTATTAATGCATGGTACATGCATTTGTGTATTTGGTTATCTTGTTATCATTAGCATGGGTATCACTAGGTGTGATAGTGGTTTCGGCCTTGCCTTATTATTTCTAGATAACCATGGTGTGATGGGGTTCCTTTATTTGGTCGATATTGAACTGCCTTATGGTTTCAAAACTGGGTGAGGTGGTCTGAGGAAAATTCCCATAGGGCCTAGGAATTCCTTGATCGGTTTTGGCAGGTTTACACTAAATCCTGAGGGTGGAGATATGAAAATTCCTCAAGGTATTTGTGAATATATTCTAATGCATCCAAGCTTGTTTTCAGCCTAGTAATCCCTTGATTGGTTTTTGCAGGATTGCGGTACAGCCTGAGGGTGGAGGTGGTTTAATATTTAGGAAGCCTTGCTTGTTTATGTGTTGGTTTGCTTATGTGACCTCTTGACTAGTTTTGGTGGGATTGGGGGAACATGAGGGTAGAGGTGGTTTAATATTTGAAAAGTCCTGGCTGTTTTTGTCTTGAGTCCCACATTCATGCTTGGAATATGGCACAGGGGTGATTGGCTGAAGGATATATTTGGTTCAACTCAATCCATGGTTGGGTGGTATGTGGAAGTCCCTCATTTGGTTAGATTTTGCATATGTTAATAGGAGCTCTTTTCATACTATATTTCATAAGTAATTGTATTTGTTATTATGTGGCTTTGATGGTTGTTCTATAATGGATATTATTATGGTTATATTCTAATATTATCATGCTTCCACAATAGGCTTTAGTTATGGCTCTTGACATGTTTTTAATAGTTGATGAACAGTTATTCAATGCATGAGCTAGAAAAAGGTTACTGCAACTATTAAGAGAGGGGATTAGATGTTCTTGATGACTCCTAGATAAGTATTAGACCCCAATGTTCAAATTTTCATTCATGAGCTATAGTTACATGTTATTAATATGTTTGACAAAATTCATGTCATGGTGGGCTTGGTTAGGTCAAGTTTTGATCAAATTTTTGTATGAATGACTTTGTCTTGATGTTGATTATCATTCTAGAAAGTTTCATTGAGATATGGGTAGTGATATTGAGCCTGACCTAGGAATTTTCCTCAGAATTCAAGACCGCACCCTATCAACTAAAGAATATAGGTTACAACTACCACCTGGTATGCATGTAGTTGGAGGCCCTCAACCACATGGAGGCCTTGTCACTCATTCGGTTGGGAGACCAGATCACTAAAAAGACATTCTAGCTCAGGGTTTTGGCACTGAGAGTGATTGTTCATCTCTTGGGGGTCATGTAGCTCCTAAGGTAGGTTAGTGAAGTTCTAGTTTGTCGATTCCACTTCATTAACTATACCTAGGAGGTTAAGTCATGTCATAGTACCCATCAACTCATGTTTACGCTGACAAGTCAGTTAATGTGGGTAAATGTGGGAGACATGGTTATAGATTGGTATCAAAGCTCTTAGGTTCCATACTTTGACTAAATGGGTAGAATGTGTTTGCTGTGCATGTAAGTTAGTGTCTATATGGTTGTTATGCATGCATTGTCATGGTTATGTTTGGCATGCATGAGGTCATGGTATGAAATTTTTATTATCATTCATGATGTCGGTATATTGATATGATTATGTATATATACATGTATTGTGCTAATGTAGACTGATTTTGTAGACAATATAGACTCCCATGAAATTCACTTAGGTATGTTGATTATGTTTATATTTGGCTATCTAACATGGTATGTTTGCAGGAATAATATGGTGATATATTACTAGTGAAATGGTGGATTATAGTTCACTAGAATCTCCTTATAGATTAGATGAAAAACAAAGAGGTCAGTACTCTCCAGACATAGCAGACACTTTGAGAAGTTTAAAGATAGAAATAAAAAATTAGAAAGAAGACAATGAAAAAATAATTCAGTCATATGAAAGACTTCCTAGGGCATAGGAGAAACAAGTAGAGGTCAATGTTGTCATCCTTCAAAGTTTTTCAGACTTGTAGAGATAGGGAAAACTACGGATCAATTATGGACAAGAGGACAAGGCTAATGGGGAATATGGTAGCAGGTGTTGTGGTGGGAACAGAACAAACAAAGATGACATGGTCAGAGATGGAAGGTTCTTGGATGCAACTAATATGAGAGGCAATAGATATGGGTTCTATTCTATTTCTGGTTTAGACATGTATCATGGTCATCATTCCTATCATCCGTAGAGGAGAAGTGATGGGGGATATTTGCTAGACGAGTTGAATAAATCCAAGCCATCTACATTTGATGGAGAGTTAAACAAATTGAAAGATACAGGGGCATGGTTACTTGGGATGAACAATTTCTTTGAGTTGCATGATTACAGAAAGAGAATGAAGGCCACGATAGTTATTTTCAGCCTCAAATGGAAACCAAACATCTGGTGGGAAGATGTGAAGCTTGTCAGAGGCATGAAGACAAAGGAGTTGAGTTGGCATGAATTCAAGAGACTCTTCAGGAAGAAGTATTTGTCAGAGAGGTACTATGATAGAAAATCCCAGGAGTTCTATGAGATGAAGATGGGATTAATGAAAGATGAGGAGTACACAGCTAAGTTCGTGGATTTGTCGACATATTTTTCGTATATTAAGGATGATAAAACCAAATTTCAAAGATTTATCAGTGGATTTTCATTAGCATTTAAGGATCAAATTAAGTATGATGAGCCTCTGTTACTGGAAGAAGTCATTGGAAAGTTGAAATACTATTATGAGCAACCAAAGCATACAACTGAGTATAAGTAGGGTTGGAAAGGGAATGACAAACTAAAGGTAAATTACTATCGAGGCAAACAAGACCTTAGTGTGCGGGTGAGAAAGATAAAGTTGTTCCTTACAAGGTGTTTAATGTAGTAGAGAAGGTACATGGACCTCAGCCTGGACAGTAGCAGAATAGAAGTGATGGTATGAGATAGTTGTATTGTTGGATACATGGAAAAGATCATCTCAAGCAGGATTGCTTGTCATATCATGGTGGTAGGCCTTAGATCTATATTGATCAGGAGGTGCAAACAGTTGGGGATGTTGGGAAAAGCATTCCTCAGACCTATGTTTCATTTGATAAAAATAAGGCAAATCACCAGACAATCTATTATTGAGATGGAATGTAAGATTTGTGATCGAGTTGTTTCTATTTTGATTGACTCTGGATCTAAATATAGTTATACCAGTCCCGACTTGGTGGATAAGTGTGGCTTGAGAAAACAAATGCATGTAGATTCTTGGTTGGTGCATTTCGCTATAGGTACTAAGAAAAAATTTCATCATTGGGTAAGACCTTATGCACTTGAATTGAACAGTATGCCTACATCAACACATCTGAATGTGCTTCCATTGGGTTCATACAATATGATTCTAGGTATGTATTAGTTGTATCTTCTAAAGGACTAAGGTGGATTGTTATGAAAAGGCTATTGATTGCTTGGATGAAACTGGATAATAGAGAATGTTGCAGGGTAGGAAGAATCCTACATAAGTAAGAATGGTTATAGATATCCAGGACAATTATTGTTGCAGAAAAGGGTGTGTATTGTTTGCAATACAAGTTTTTAGTGATAAAGGTAAGGATGTTGAGCATCCAAAAGTATTGAAGAGGTATCCAATTTTGTAGTAGTTTGAGGATGTATTCCCAGCAGATATTTCAAAGTTTTCCCTTCAAAGGGAAGTGGAATTTTATATTGAGTTGGTAACATGAGCAACACCACCATCAAAGGAACCTTACATGATGAGCACTCTAGACATAGTAGAACTAAATTTGCAATCGAAGGAAATTCTTGACAAGGGATACATTAGGCTAAGTGTATTCCTTTGGGGTGCACCCATGTTGTTTGTGAAGAAGAAGGATGGTACTCTCAGGTTGTGTATTCATTACAAGAAACTGAACAATGTAAACAATTAATATTAGCTATTTACCGAGGATCGATGACTTGTTTGACTAGTTAAAGGAAGAAGGAGTTTTATATAAGATTGATTTGAGATCAGGATACCATCAGGTATGCATCAACTAAGAGGACATCTACAAGAATACTTTCCAGGCCACGTGTTCCTTTTGGTTTGACTAATTCTCTAGCTACTTTCATGTGTTTTATGAATAGTGTGTTTCATCCTTATTTGGAAAAGTTTGCGATTGTATTCATTGATGATATATTGATATATTATAGAAATGTAGAAGAGCATGGAGAACACTTAGCAGTAGTATTGAGATCGCTGAGAGAGAATCATTAGTATGCCAAGCTTAGTAAATTTAGCTTAGTTTAGAGATAAGTTCATTACTTGGGGCATGTGGTTTCTAAGGAATGTATAGTGGTTGACCCAAAAAATATCAGAGCTATCATGGAATGGGAAGGTCCAAGGAATGTGGACAACGAAAAATCATTCACGGGGTTAGCTGGTTACTACAAGAGGTTCATCAGGAACTTCTCATAGATTTGCTATCCTATTACATTATTTCATAGGAAAGGAAATAAATTTGAATGGACAGAGGAATGTGGAGCCAATTTTGAGAGGATAAGACTAGCAAGCCTTTCAATATCCTTGACAGGATAAGACGAGTGGCCTATTGACTTGCACTACTGCCGATAGTGAAAGTCCATGATGTTTTACATGTTTCATTCCTTAAAAGGTATGTGAAGGATGTTGATAATGTGATTGAATAGTTTGTATTTCAGGTGGAGCTAGAAGGAGAATTTTATCTAGAACCTCATTGCATATTGTAGCAGAAACATCTCATGCTAAAAAACTAAGCAAGCGTGAAAGCTAAAGTTTAGTTGAAGAACTTTGGGCCCGATGAAGCCATATGGGAGATGATTGATCAGATGTGGGATATGTATACTTCATTTTTTTCGGTTGAGGCAAATGATATTTGGTATATGTATGTATATTTATGTATGGTTGTTATTATAAATACTGTAGTGAGTTGAGTTATAAAGCTCCAATAATTGGTATGGTTGTCATGTTGTCATGTTTGTTATATTGGCTTTTTTCCCAGCAAGATGTTCATTGTAATTACTACATCGAGCTAAGTTATAAAGCTCCATGGATAGTATATTTTTGTTTTCAGCGGATTGTTGGTCATATGTGTCACAGAACATCGATGTCGATGTTACCCTAAGGGAGATGGTTTTGTAAAAACCTCAGGTTAAAAGTTCATGTAATAAAGTTAATAAGGAAAAATAATACCAAGGTCATGGGACAGGTATTCGAAGCTGAATGTTGGGAAAAACATCCTAGTAGGTGTTCATTTCATTTATTGTGGCTAAGGGAAATTGGGAAAGGAATTGGGAAAGGAAAAGAGACATTAATTGGCATTTTATTTATGAAAATAAAGGTAAAGAGCAAAAGAGGAGATGAAAGGTCACAAATTTTCATGCAAAATGAATTGAACAAAAAATAGAGGAAACTGAAGAAAATAGAGGCCTTAATGATAAAAAGGCTTTTGAGGACAAGTTCACAACTTTTGTTGGTTTATATTTTGTCGAGCCTTCCTCCCAAAGTTGTAGGAGGGTGACTATTCTACGATTGTCCCCTATGCCTCCTTCTTCACCTCTTCCTCTTAATTATCTAGATGCTCTATTATACATTGGGACCCTGACTCACCGGTCGACAAGCCCTAGTTTTTATCATCCTTTTCCATTGATGGCAATTGCTGGGAGCATGAATCCGACTATGAGTGCTACTAGTGAGCATACTCCCCTTTCATTTCAAAGAGGAGGTACTATTGTTGTATCTACTATCACTCATAGTACTGCAATATTTGGCTCTACCTCCATTCCATATTCGAGTGGGTGAACCCAAGTGTTTGCTTCCCACACTGGTTCCTTCCCTTTTGGGATGCCTTCTAGTGAAATTCCCTCACTTCCTTTATCCATCCCATATGTTGTTTCCACAACTATGGCTTCAATGGCTAGTGGCTCAGCCTATTTTCAGGGTTTTCCTTTTGGAATTGGTACCTCATTATAATCCTTCTTTAGGATCTCTTCCTTTCTCTGCTCAAGGTTAAAGTTATAATCGTTTTCAAGGATGGACTAACCCTACTTTTAGTGGTTTGGGAACCAAGAATTAGTTTTCTTTTGGTCAACATGGGAACATGTCGTAATCCGTCGTAAGTTCCTTTCAAGCTTATTATCCCTTTGCCAATGTGTGGAACCCTTACCAAGGGCTCTCCTTTCATTTTAATACTTCGCTTGGGGGAAATATTCCTGGTAATGTAACTTTTCAAGAGGAGTTGGTCAAACTCTGATTTTTTCTGGACCACAAGGTTTTACTTACGGTTCAATTTCTTCTACGAACAATCCTTGGCAACTTAGTGCCTCTACAAATCCAGGATATTTCTTTCAAAATATTGGTAATCCTTCTCATAGTGGATGGAATTATCGAGCTCCCCCACGCTTACCATTCCTAGAAACCCTAATTTTTCTAGATCTCTCAAAATTGATAAACGATCCCATCCAATATAATCTAACATGGCCTCCGGTTGCCACCAAACTTACATCAAATATTCAAAAATTTGAAGGAAAGTCTGGGAGGATCTAGCTAACCATATAATGACATTCCATTTATGGTGTCCATCTAACTCCCTAATTGAAGATTCAATCAAGTTGAGATTGTTCCAATGCACCTTAACTAGAAATGTTGCTAAATGGCATATAGAGCTTAATGATGGTAATTTTGCTTCATCTGGTGTATTGGCTACTATATTTTGGAACCATTTTCAGTTTCTAGTTTGGTATGATGCTAGATCTGCGTTATTGGCTAGTTTCCAACAAGATAAGGAAACTCATATTTTTGACCATATTCAAGAATGGTAGAGAAGGAAGAGGCTCATGAAAGCCTATATTCCTAATGGATTCCCTCTCAAATTGTTTTTAAAATCTTTACAGTGATAAATTTCTAAGGATGTATCGCTCTCTAGGGTAGTTACCAAAGAACAAACTATCTTTAGACCCTAGCAGTTGGAACATATCTATTCTTAGTCTGGGATTCTTAAAAAGATTTTTCCTGATGCTCCTCGATGAAAGATATTGGCCAAACCGAAGCCAGTTCCCCATGCCAATGAGATAATCAGATCAATCGATAATAGTACAACTAAATTGTTAATTTAATTGCATTAGTTTTCTTTACAAACTGCTTCTTCAATTCAGGCATCTCCATTAGTGCCTATTCCTTCTCAACCTTCAGCTATTAACATTGTCAAATCTTCTAATCCCAAAGGAAATCAACAATCCGATGGGAAGAAAAAGGGATGAGGTATGAATAAAGATAATGATGGGAAGGGTAATGTGAACAAACCAAATAATAATACTGGGGAGGGTAAAAATGAGTCCAAAAAGAAGGTTAAGTTTCCTTGCAAATTATGCAATTGAGACCATTTAAATCATATTTTCCCTATGATTTAGGATACTCAATTCTTCTTAGTGCAGCAATGTTATTCCAATCCCTAGGCTATTCTGACAAACCCTTTTCCCCAAGGGAAGAAAATGTTTGCTGACACAAATTCTAATACTGGAAACCCCACAGGGGGCATCCAGGAAGGGGAAAATCCATCAAATGTATATATTATGAGTTCTAATGTTGATGTTGCTACAAGGTCACATGATTATGGTGACCCAGAATCCTCTAAGGTTAAGGATGTTCCTGATGTTCTAGAGCCGCTCCATATTGAGAGGCTCGCAATTGGGTCTATACTGCGGATACTGAAAGGCTCTGCAAAACATTCGACGATTAACCCTAATGCTAGGGATTCCCATAAATACTCCATTGTTGAAGATTTGGCTCAAAGTCCTTCCGCGATGTCTGCATTATAGGTACTCTAGTCGTGTCCATCACAAACAAGTGTGTTTCTCACTATGATCATGGCAATAGATATGAAAAACTCTCTTATTGTTATATTTGACATGCCAAATATTAAGAGGAGACTACCTCATCGCATGGCTTTCCATATTGAATTTGCATATCGAAAGATAAATATCTTTCAAATGGTAGTTGATGAGGGAGATTCCACATGTGTCATGTCTATTCCATGCTAGAAAGCTATCAGATCTCCTCAAGCTATTCTTTCATCGACTCTCTTGACTACGTTTGATGGTCATTCTCATAGGCCACATGGAATTATTCCAGCCTTTCCCATTTGTGTTGGGGGAAATGTGGTTAATATGGAGGTAGAAATAGTTGATGGAAATTTCGACTATAATCTTTTATTGGGATGGAATTGGACAAAAAGAAGAACAAATTCAATCACAAACTCTTCCCTCACCCTCTTCTTCCACCACATTCAAAGAAGGGCAAGTGGAATGGCATATCCCATGTCTACATCTGAAATTTCTTATCAATTTATAGTTAACACTGCAAATTCTGATCCTAATCCTCTTTCATCAAAGGATTTGTAGGGAGATGTGGTTGCGGCTTGGATTATTGTCTCTACTTCTTCTATGGAATGCATTGATACTATTTTACCATCTGAGGAAGCAATCCTAGAAGAAATGATGGGTATAGACAAACCATGGGATGATTTGCATAATCAGTCATATTTCTCCCAGACTTGCGTGAAATATAATCAAGTTTGTCTAGTCATTTGTCTACTGGTGATGTTCACACAATTTTAAACCCTTTGTATGTTGCACAGATTTTTGCCAAAGGTATCATGTCTATCATTTCGGAAACTATTCCGGTGAACATCTCCAAGAATCACAGTATAATTGAGAATGTTTTCATCGGAGACGAATGCTCTCCTAAAGATATTCAAATACATATTGATCTTTTTAAAGAGTTCCGTGATGAGTTTTCTTGGTCTTATCTGGAAACTCCTAGAACTTATCCATTAATAGTCTAACATGAGATTAAGACTTACTCAAATGTGAAGCCTATACGACAGAAGATTCGGGCGGTAAACCCTAAGAAAGTGGTAGCTATCAAAGCTCAGGTTGAGAAGCTGCTTAAGATAGGTTTCTTATATCCCATTCCTTTGAATGAGTGGGTTTCGAATCAAGTCCCGGTTGATAAAAAAAAAGGAATGATTCGTGTATTCATAGACTTTAGAGATTTAAATAAGGCTTGTCCTAAAGGTAATTTCCCCACACTGTTTATTGATCAGATTATCGATGAATTTGCAAGAAATGATATTTTCTCGTTCATGGATAGTTTCTTGGGTTATAATCAAATTACTATCAATACAGAAGATCGGCATAAGACAACTTTTATTTGCCACTGGGGTAGTTTTACATACAAAAATATGACTTTTGGCCTTAAAAATGTTGGATCTAGTTTTCAGCAGGCCATGTCCTATGCTTTTCACGATATCCAACATATCATCAAAGATTATTTGGATAACTTTGTTGCTCTTTCTCAAAAGACAATTGATCATACTCATCATCTTCGATTAGTTTTTGAATGATGTTGTTGTTATAAAATCCGATTGAATCAGGATAAATGCATTTTCGCTACCACATCCAACTAGTTATTGGGATTCATAGTATCTACTGAAGGGATTCGTGTAGATGCTTTCAAGGTTGAGGCAATACTTCAGTTTCCTCCCCCATCTACCATCCATTAACTTCAAAGTCTCTAAGGAAAAGATAATTCCTTGAGGAGATTTATCATCAATTACATTGAGATTATGAATGGATTTATGAGATTGGTGAAGAAAGGAGTTCCATTTCTATTGGATGAATTCACTCAGCACTCATTCAAAGATTTGAAACAAGCATTGACCTCCGCTCCTTTACTGAGTCCACTCAATTATGGCAGGGATTTCATTTATATCTTGCTACGAAAGAATCAACCATTGGTATGGTTCTGTTTCAAGAAGACGATGCTCTCTATGAGAACGTGATTTATTATCTGAGCTAAGGTTGGGTAGGTCCTAAATTATGATACTCTCACATAGAGAAATTATCTTTGGAAACTGTTCATGCTGTCTAGCAACTTCGACAATATCTTCTGCTTACAAAAGCTTTTGTCTTAGCTGTTGTCAACCCATTTTAGTTTGTTCTCAGTAGGTGAGTGATTGGGGGAAATATAACAGATGGATTATTATTTTACAAGAATTCAATCTTGTGTTCTTGTCGGCAAATTCTAAGAAATTGTTAGTATTTGCAAAATTAATATCATAGTTTACTTGTGAAGAAGAAATGGTTTATGAGGAATCATTCCCCGATGAACATATTTTCCTTATTTCTTCACAAGAGCCTTGGTATGGAAACATTATAATATATCTTTAGACTTCGAAGTTTCCCCTCACTTTTTCAAAGGATGAGCAAAGAAAATTGTGTCACAGAGTGAAACATTATGTTATCATGAGTGAAACTTTATATCGTCATGGGGTTGATTCAATCCTTAGATGATGCTTAACCTTAGAAGAAGCTGAGCCAGTGCTGAATGATTTCCAAGTGAAGCTTAGTGTGGTCATCTATCTGGGCTTGATACAACCCAAAAGATCTTGCATGTACGGTACTTTTGGCCTTCGATTTTCAAAGATCATGTTGAAGCGGGAAAAAAATGCCATCCTTGTTAGGTTTATACTCAGAAAATGTGTGCTCATCCAGCTCATCTCTTTCATGTTATTACCATTAGTCCATTCACAAAGTGGGGCATTGATTTTACAACTTGTAACACACCTTCGACAAAGGGTCATAAGTATATTATTATAGCAGTGGACTAATTTACTAAGTGGGCCGAAGCTATGCCCACTATTGTGAATGATGGTGAAAAAACAACCTTATTTTTATTCAACCAAGTCATTTCTCACTTCGGTATTCCAAAGGAGATTGTCACTGACTATGGTAGTCATTTTCAGAATAATGTGATGGCTAAATTGGCTCTCATGTTGGGTTTACGGCAGGAGCATTCATCTCCCTACTATCCTCAGGCCAAGGCTAAGGTGGAAACCATGAATAAATCCTTGAAAGTTATCCTAAAAAGGACAATTAATAAGGCTCGATCCAATTGGCATATCATGTTATATCCTACATTTTGGGCATACCGGATGTCGGTTAAGACCGCTACAAGTTTCACTCCTTTTCAACTAATTTATGGTTTGGAATCGATCTTCCCTATGGAATGTCAAATTCCTTCTCTTAAATTAGATGTAGAACTTCTTCTAGAAGCTTCTAGTCATGAAGAATGCCTCGTTTATTTGGAATGTATTGATGAGAAGCATTGCGATGCTACCACAATTAACGAAGCTCATAAAAAGAGAGTGAAGGTACAATATGATAAGGATGTGCATCCTAGTGTTTTCTCTGAAGGTGACATTGTCTTGGTCTATGACCAAGAAAAATACACCTTGGGGGTAGGAAAGTTCAAACCCATGTGGCATGGTCCCTTTATTGTTAAAAAGGTCTTAAGAAAGGGAGCTTACCAATTGGTTGATTTTGACGGAAACTAGATCTTGGAGCCCAAAAATGTGACCTATCTTAAAGTATTATGCCTAGGATTTTGCCTAGCATTTGCGTTGTATATATTGTATATATTTGTGCATATATTTCTATAGGTTTCATAGTGATATCGATATTTTTGATATTCTTTGGAAAGTATAGATGGGTGATCTAGTATATCTAGGGCTCGCCGATGGTGCTAGCTAACATACCCAGAATTTGGCTTCCACGAATTGGGTGATTTACTATCCATCTAGTCAGCTGTTGGTTTCAAGAGGCATATGTATCAAACCTGCTTCAAACAATGTTACCAAATATATTGTTGTTGTTAACTTATTATCTCAAGGAATATCTCTTGATATTGATTCGTTAGTAGTATACTTGGATTGACAACTGGTGGTTCCTTAGTTAAACAACATATATCATGTGAGACATCCTTATTTATATCACCAATTTTTGAGAGTGCATTTATTACAAAGATAATTTAATTTTATCACATTTATTCATATTCCACGATCAGAAAACTCATTTGTTGATTCCGTAGTTAATCAAGCATTACACTGGCATATTAATCATTCATCACATTAAAAGTTAAAAATAATAAAAAATAATCTATATATATGGTTATCACATCATGAAACCGTATGTATATAGATAGAATATTTATGTTCAAAATATTATACAAAATCATGACTAAATTTCCTACAAAATTAGGGCTTAAGCCCAATCATGTCTATAAAAAATTTGGACATCTCTAATCTATATGTATGGGTCTAGCCCCAGATGTTCAGCTTGAAAGAAGATGATGGTAGTAGTCACCATCAGAAGAGCCACATGAAATCTCATGGTACTCCTACCACACATCTCTACATAGCCTCTGGTAGATCCTCTATCTTTTCCATAGGTACCTGGTGAGTCAATCTCTCCAAGTTCCTTTGTACGGTATGGAGGAGTCTCTCAACCTCAGCTGCGACACTCTCCACATCTCTTACATGATGCTTATGCCTAGGTAGACCCTCAGGTCTTACCGGTCCCACATCTGCATCGTCATCAAACAATTTTGTAAGAATTTTGGTCTCGTCAAAAATAATTTCAATTCATAATTTTGAAATTAAAAAAACAAATAACATTAAAAAATTAAAAATAATTTTACCAATGCACCCCATGCAGCATTGGGTGGAAGCACTAGAACTGGATCTGGTCTAAAGTCCATGCCTCCATAGGGTTAGTCCTTCATGGCAATTACTTGTTGTTCCCACCAAAGGAAAAACTCATCATCAAATGTTATTCTAGGGACCTCATGACCCCCTAGTCCCTTTATCAAGTCAGCCCATCTAACTATCTATGGATCTCTTGGGATGCTGATGGCAGAGAGCACTTTGGGTCAAATTACTGGTAGCCTCTCAAAGAATAAATTGCAAAGGATTTTACCATACCCAAAATTTTTTGTATTACCTTTTTTTTTATAGAAGTGAGTTATTTTCACAAATTGATTAGGAGGGTTGTACACCAATCAAAGAATGTAGTGAGGTAATCGACTGCTAGGCTCATTTAAGCACATGATGATTTGTGTAATGAAGCTGAACCTACTACCCTCACAATGGTTGAAAGGAGAATTCTGAGGGGTAGACCCTCCACATTCTTCATTTGGATCTGTGTCCCTATCTTCTCATTATTCTCAGGGCAATATATGAGAATGTAATCATCCATGTTGAGGCTTCCTCGTGCATTCCCTTGCAGTTTAAATCGTTCCCCTCTTTAAGAAAGCCCAGTGATGAAGTAGATATCTTCTACTTCAATTCGCAAGGGCATTTTATCAATCATAAAAACATCTTCTTCTGGATCCCATCAATTCACAAGCGTCACCAACAACCTTGTGTTGGTTTTGATATTTGGCATTTTGAAAAATTTCAATAATCCACATCCTCTCAATGCATCCAGTGCCAATGGGTCATTCATTAATTCATTGTCTACTGGATTGTGTTGTCTCTCCTTCCATGTGATAGTCACCCTACAATTCAAGCATTTTTATCCATTAAAATTCATAATTTAAAAAATTTAATCGCAGACATGCGAGTTCATTTCATACACAGTGGCATATAGGGCTTACTAATATGCGACTTCAATATGCCCAACCTACGTATGCGCATAGTAAAAATCTAAAAACAAAGTTCCTACAGTAAAATTCTTGAAAAAATACTTGAAATACATAAAATTTCATTGAAAGATTGAATTTGAGGATTACCAAGAAATTTGGTAGTTGTTCAAGCTGAGAAATATGGTTCATTGTGGTTGTTTTTTTTTGCTCCAAAGCTCTTTCTCTCAATTTTTCAAAACAAAAATGAGGTTTGTTGAGTCAAAAGGTTTATTTATAACTTGTAATTCCAAAACTTTTAAAAACCCACTTTTACAAAGTTTATGTTTTATTTTTAAAATTTTATAAACTTTGTGAACTTTCAGCTTTGAGTGTTGGGATATGTTGTCTTTCAGGTTAAATTGAATACGTTGAGATTTTTTCTACCACTTTGATTCCATGACTGTTGACCTGTCATGACAGGTATAATTTTCTTCATTGGCATATAGGTTAGGAAATATCACTTTTTTCGTTGCATTATGCATTCTAGCCTCCATACTGCGATATGTTGCCAAAGGGTGGACCCCATTGTGTTATGATTCTTAAAACATTTTCACTCACCAACTTGTAAAACCATGACATGATGGTAAATCCTTCCTTAACATGGGCTTCCTAGTTAGATCCTTGCTAGCATATGTTTCCCATGTTGCAAAGATTGAGTAGGCTCGAGATTCCTCTTTAGTACCACCATGGACTTTGTGACGAAGCTTCATTCTCCTTCTTTGCTATCTTTCTAGCTTTATACCCTAAAGGCTCCCTCATGTTGAGTTGTACTGTTGCATTGCATCTTGACTATTTGTACCCTTCTGCCTTAAGCTGAATTCACTTAGACTTGTGTATAAGCCACTTTTGACCATGTCTTTCTGCAAAATCAACCTTGTAATCACTTAGCCTCTTGATCTGAATTGGATCCTTAAACTCTCTTAAAGTTACCCAAACTCTGTAAAGAAACTCATGTTGAAGTTCAAATTCTTGTGGATATCGAGCTTATTAGAAATAACCTCTGAACAGTGGAAATTTATGGTCAGCACGGAACAACAAGTACCCTCGATCAAAGCATGCAGACCATTGGTCCATGGTGATTGTGCACTAGCACAAATTGGCAATCAGGAGGCCAAATCCAAAAATAGAGGCAGTTTCTGATATATGATAAAGCACTAATTGTGTATTGTAGGGAATCCCCCTCAGTGAAGGAAAGCCCCAAGCACCCAGTCATGAGGAAAAGGCATAAAACCGTGCGGGAATTGCTGATTCCATCAGAAGGCGGGTCCTACACCAAAACTAACAGGATATCACTAGCACTTCAGGCGGTAAGCGGGTTTGACCGAGTACCATGCGATTCCATACACTGGGTGACACGTGTCCAACGGATGAGAGAGAAAACTGCTCACATTGTGTGAGTAAAGGTCACAGAACTTACCCGCGTGATATGGAAGGAGACTGTAGGATCTGGAGGCTACAGATCAATGGCGGAGATGCGATCCGATGGATGGCCAGATTTTACAAAGTCATAAAGAAGATTGTGCGGGATTTTGAAGTCCGACGTGGACAATGAGTTGGCAAAGGTTCGTGTTTTGTGGACATTCTTGGAGTAAATGGAAATAAAGGTCGTTTCAAATGATCAAGTGTTTTCGGTGAACCTGACACTTATCCGTTATGGAATATGTGGCCACTTCCTTGTGAGGTATGATGCAGTGACTACAATAGCTGAAAGAAGGGATTCGAACAGACAGAGGTAGGGAACGAGAGAGCAGAAAGTGGAAATGAACAGTCAGGAAATAGATGGCTTAAAGCCATAGACTGATAGAGATAGAGGGGGGATAGAAGAAGAGAGGAGAGTGAACAACGAGAAGAAGCTGAATGTGTAGAGAGTCTTTGGAGTCACTCAAAGGTCGTGTGAAAAGCTAGAGAGCTCAATTGACAACAACATATTGTTGTTGGAGTTGCTTGGAGGTCGAGCGACTCACAGAGGCATGCAAAGGCCGAGAGAAAGAGCTTAGAGAGCCAGAGCATAGAGCTACAAGCCATAGCCAGAGCCAAGAGCTAGAGCGAGCACCAAAAGTGAGAGTTGAGATCCAAAACTAGAACCCAAGCAAAAGAGCTAGAGCTAGAGTCAGAGCCAAGAGCCAGAGCAAGAGCCAGAGCCAGAGCCAAGAGCGGAGGTAGAAAGCCGAAGAGCTCCAAGAGCCAAGGGATAAGATGGTGTCCTGAGCCCAATGTTCTCATCTAAAACATTGGTGTTGAGTGTTGAACTTGTAAAAGAACTGTTGCCATAATCCCAAGGAGCTAGTCGAGTTGACTAGAGCTCAAGGAGACATAGCCCAAGCGTTTCAGGTGAACTTCATATTAAATCGTTGTCTTATGAGTTTGCTTATTTCTAGATTTGTCTATTATCATATGTATTTACATATCAACACGAAAAACTGAATTTTAAAAGCACATAAACAGTTAGAATCGCATGTTAGCATACACCTTATTTTCAAGCATTTCTTAGTTCCGCATTGGTTAATCATTGAGACTTGGGAAAATTCAAAGCTTTGGAAGTGGGAGAGGTTCTTGTAAGTTAGACAAGAATCATAAGAGCCCCATTTTCAGATCAGGTGGTATCAAAAGCTTAAGATTGATTAACCCCACCTTCAAAGAAAGTTGTATTAGAGTTCTTTATTGATAGGGCAAAGATTGCTTATCTGAAGGGTTTTTGGACAGTCAAGGATTGATTGCCTCATTGATTGTATGATTGGTTGCAGACTGACTATTGTTTGAGTTTGTAGAGGTGAAGGGAAAGCTACTGATAGCTCAGACCAGGAACGACAAGAAGGAAGAAGGGCTAAGCGCATTCTTCTTCCCCAAAGGACCTTAGGGCAATCCTTGAAGCACAAAAGGTTGTTGTAAGAGGTTACTGAATAAGCTCTTTATTAATCTTGTTTGAAGTGTTGGCATTATGTTTCTGGTTTGGCTCTATGGTACAGGTGTTGTACTTGATGGCAACTCACTCTTGTAGCAGATCTCAGTTCAGGCACTCAAAATCATGGAAATTAAGATACACGAAGGTAATCATAGTATAAGCTGCGGACCTGCAGGTATGCCGACAAAGCAGTGCGTACATGCACACAGGCGATACGTTCAGAAGGTGCGGACCCCAGTTTCACTCTCTCTAATGCATAAAAGCACGTGCACGTGGGAATCTTCATGAATGGTTCATGGTATTAGTCCGACAGTTTTTGATCAAATGGTTTTGGTACGTGGTATTGCATCCAAAATTATTGATCCCAAGTATTGGGTTCATGGTATTGTGTTATTATGGTTTTGGACCATGGTATTGAGAAAGGGTTTCCTATAAAAAGGAAAGGAGATCTCTTGGCCACACACTGGTGAAATTTTGAATATCTTAAGATCTAAAATTTTGGGTGATTAATTTTAAAAGCTAGATCTAAATCAAGGAGATAACTTAAGGTGAATCTATTGACATGTCGTGATTGCTCAGGCGCATGAACAGATCTGTGAATCTGACTGACTCTGGCACATTGGAGGACTATAAATTTGGCCCTAATCAGAAGTCCACAGGCGATCGGAAGGCGCAGTGTGGGGATACGCAGCCCAGTAAAAGGCTCAGTGCGGGAGTACGCTGCGAAGCCAAAGGCGTAGTGCGGGGTATGCAGCGCAGGAGAAGGTACAGTGCGGGGTGCATGCAGCACAGAAAAGGGCAAAGTGCGAGGTACGCAGGCAAGAATAAGGCACAGTGCGGATGTACGCTGTAAGTCGGAAGTAAAGGTGCGGATCTGAAGAAAAGTACGCAGAGCAGAAGAACAACCAGAGCAGATCTGCACAGTTCAGTCTCAGAAGAGCTGCGGATATACGCAGGCCCCTATTGGTGAAGTTGCGATCTTATCTTGAAACATTTGTTGATTGACTTTTATCTATTGCAGCAGAGTTCTAGGCTTAGATTTCTGGTATTACTTTTCTACTTATAGCATTCTGAAGAGTCGGGTGATTCATTGGTTCGTTAAGGAGATTCGGTGATTTATATGTACTTGATGATTATTTGATGTTCATGGATCCAGTTTGAAAATTAATGAAACGTGGTCCTTAAAGAAGTAAAAGAGCTAAGGGGGTTGTAGCTCCCTTCCAGGAGAGATTGGAAAACGAGAGAGAGTTGTAACTCTCTGCAGGTTGCAGCCTGCATACTGGTAAAGGACTGCACCAGTACCAAATCATTGTAAAAGAAGTTTCTAATTGAAAGAAGATAGAGACATATTGCAGCAGGTGGTTTTCACCCACACCGGGTTTCCACCTTATATCTGGTGTTCTTTGGTGTGACTATCTGTTTTTCTTGTTTCATGGCCATTATTATATACAAGTTAATGATCAATAAATTAAGGAAGGCATATTGAAAAAAAATTTAATAATACTGATTCACCCCCCC
>APFE030697917.1:0-82121 GCA_000404065.3 Pinus taeda
AGTTTACCTGAAACTTAGCAAGAACCCTCAACCTTCAAACCATCTTCCAGATACAATGGACTCCTTCCAGAGTATAAAATCCCTCTGAGGTAATCGGACCCCTTCCGAAACCTCAAGTGTCTTTCACACCCACTTACTTACTCTTTTCGCCCAAAACAAACCCCTTGCCGACTTCCTTAACACTCCGCAGACCCTTAAAAGCCAGATCGCATCGAAAGATCGCAGTTTCCTCTCCATGCAAGTTATGACCCATCCGTCACCACCCGACACGATATCGTGATATCGGCGGTCGGCGGTCGCAAGCGCCAAATGCCCAACTCAAGCACCCTCCGTCCCCCGCCAATGCGATATCGCGATCGCATCGGAGCTAGTTCATCGCATCACCTTTAGTATCAGCACCTCTCCATGTCATTCTACACCAGGGACCCACCACAGCTGACGTCATCCACCGTACAGCCGACGTCATGCTAACGTCAGCAGCCAGAAAGCTGAAACTTTGCACAGGAGGAGAAATCACACTTCGGAGCTCCAGAATAAGAAACAGAGGCAGTTTTCGATGCGCGATTAGCGCGAAGCGCTAATCGCGCATCGCTACGGGAAATAGGCCGTTTCAGGGAATCTTCGGGGAATCTTTTGATTCCTTAGCCCGTTGTGCGGCGAAAAAGCCCGAAAATCGCCCGATCGTGCCAAAGTGATCCGGTTTAAAGACAGCAGCAGATCAATGACAGAGTTTAAAGTGTATCAGATCAAATCATCAGGTATCAAGCGTGTCAAAGAGTATCAGTAGACGGCGGAGCCATCAATGTAGCAGCAAAGAGTATCAGTGAAAATCTTGAGCAGCGGCCCGAAGCAGGAGAACATTTAATACCTTCGAGCAGATTCAAAGAAAGAGGGTGAAGCCACTCGAAGCCCTCAAATCATAATTATTGCACATTTAACTCACACCAGAGCAAAACTACAGTTCCCAAAGCACAATCATTCCAACAGCACTGCATCTGGCCTCCAAGGGCCACATTGTCATCTTTTCTGATTTAGCTACCCCTAGCGTAGCCAAAAAGATTTACTTGCATTTATTCCAGCAACACTTAGATTTTTGAAGAGTTTTCTAGCAGACCTGTTTAGGTTAGTTGTAATGAATGTCTTTCCGATATTTTGCTTATAAATACCACCCTGAACAATGTTGTGAGGGGGTTGGTTGGTTGGTAGCAGTTGGTTAGTTTCCTTCCCAGCATTTTTCTCCGAGCAGAGACCCGCACTGTAACTGTCATATTTTCTATAATCAAAGATTGCTGAAAGCATGGATTGCGAAACTACTTGATGTTTCTACTTGGCCAAGGAATGATTATGGAATTCTTGTGCTTCTACATGATCCAATAAGTGTTTCTCTCCTCTATTAACTTTTATGTTTTTTACCACCGTTCCGCCTTCTAAATTGCAGGAAAAAAGAATAGCTTAAGATTTGTTTCACTACACCTTAAGTTCAATTTCTGCATTTTTCGACATTTTCTTCGGAAATAGCTATGAGCATGTATACTTAAATGATCTTGTTTATGCTGTTTCTCTCACATATGAATGCATGTTTAGGAATTCTTAACTGCTTCTGGATCCCATTCATCCATTTCTCCTCTTTTTCAGCATGATGAAATGATTCTCCTTTGCCTTTCATCCCTGATTTTTCATTCCGTACTTTCAGTAGATTGATAATTGTATCCTGTGTGGCTATCCCGCTCCATAATTCCATTGTGACCAAGAAAACGCCATAGCAAGCCTCAATTCATGACTCCATGCCCAATGGTTCGAAACTTATCACACCTTACCTTGCCTCTTTGTTTGAGAATCCTACCTTCCATCCAATCACAAACAAAACACCCTTGAAGCCAGAAAGCTAGCCTAAAATCATCAACAAAGGTTGAATCATAAAGAGAGAGCCCTCTCTGATTGCAGGTGGTCTAGAACCTGCAATCCAAAGATTGGTTTGTGGTTACCTCGGCCGTATCCCTATAAGGAGCCTAGGGACAACCTGAGTGATAACAGAAGGATTAGACATTGCAATGCTTTGCCTGGTCTATAAGAAGAGCATCAAGAGGGCCTTGCCCATGAAAATCTTGGCTCATATAGTCAGTTACATACTCCCCATCTTTAATATCCTTGTACAGGCTAGGATGGGCTTCATCGATCAATTTAGGGGTGGTAGCAATCAATATATCAAAATGTGGCATGGGGCATAAAAACATGATGATTGGCATTCGACCCAAATTTGTATTGGCCACTACCCAGTGGTCAACACTCTTGTATTTCCCATTGCTTACTATCTGCCATTAGGTAATCCTTCTACAATTTTAAAAACACTATGTAAAGGTTTAACCGATGTAACTGTTCTAAGATAAGCTTACAAAGTTTAGTAGCTAGTTGGTATTAGTAGCAGAATTCATTTTTATTCTTTCTTTTTATGGGATTTCCCCTTGTATCTGTTTAACTAACTGTTGTGTGGGTTTTTACTTTGTATATGTTTAGCTGACTGTTGTGGTTGGTTTCTTTCAGAATCAACAATTGTGTTTGATGAGCCTCATCATTGTGTAACTATTTGGACCTTAATACACCTCCAAGCTTACTAAAATTAACTCTTCTCATAATTCCTGACATGTTTTAATTATATTTTTCTTAATGAGATGAGTAAAAGTAAGATCTTATGTCTAGTGGTCTAATGTGAATTGATTGCAGGTTTTTGGGAGCAAATCATGGCAATTTTGGCTAATTAAGGTGCAGGAACTTGAATGAGATAAGAAGGAAAGATTATAGGAGATCCTCTCTCATTCGAATATCCCTAAATCAAATCACACTAGCTCGAAGTTCCAAGCATTCATGTCATGGATATCATGGGCAGCTGAGCTAGTCATAGTTAACAACCAACTCATATTGAGTTTGGGAGCCAAGCCCCACTAGATTTAAGGAAGGTGTTGGAGATGTCAGTTGTATAAATAATGATGCGTAGAGCCTCATTAGGATTCGTATTTTTTATGTAAGAGCACTAAGTATTTTTGAATTGAAGTTATGTGGAAAAACACTGTTATTTAATTTATTTTTTTATAGTATAATGAGAATGGACATTTCCTTGATCCATCACCGAGTTGACTTAGAGGCTTGAATCTCTTGGGTTAGGGCCCAATCCTATCACCAGAGGTTCCTCTTATTGTACTTGTATGCTTAGGTTATTTCATAGATTAATTGTTGAATTAATTTTAGCTTTGTTTCACTGCAAGTAGTGGTGAATTTGATTAGTTTGCTTCCATTTCTACATAGATTTAGCAGTCACTTTAGAAAGATAAAGGAATAAAAAAAAGGCTAATAGAAACTGGATTTGGTCTCACTCCTCCTTTCAGGCACCATGGTTTGAGGAAAAACTCCTATTCAGCCCCAAAATGACAGAATTCGGATTTCTTATGGAATTTAGGGTTTTTTGCTACTTAGGCCAGCATCTTTTGAGTTTTCAATAATAGGCTACTTAGGCTATTATCTCAGGTGTTGTATTATGTCTCATGGTGTTTCACAAAACTCTGCAAATATTTCCATGCATGAACGAGGTAATTAATAATGGAATTCTATTTTCTTATGTTTATAGGAAACCTTTCTTGTTTGACATGATTCATGGGTAAAATCTAGCGATGTGTGTATTGCAAGAGTTTCAATAGTGCAATAATACCTCATGTCAGCAACCCAGCCTAACCTCATCCATCCAAAATTTATGCCACTCAGAAGTTGACCTTTGTGTTTTCACACTTATAGTTCGAGAGGATGTCACGTCAGCCCCATTATTCATGGAAAAGGGGTTAGCCAAATGTTTTTGATCTAAAAGGCTCTAGAAGATTCTATTTTGTAACTCTAGTTAAGAGTTGATGTAGTCAAACTTAACCACTAGTAGGCTATCGAGATGTGTTATAATTTGGCCACTAGGAGGAAGAAGCATTCCATTCTTTCGAGAGCATTTTGTTCCATAGTTGAGAAAATATAGCCAAGAGAGATAGACGGTAGAACACACAAAGAGGATATGTGCACTGTAGCAGCCCACGAGCCATAGACATTGCTTCTTTGTATCTACAACAATATTTCGAGACAGAGAAAGAGAGTGAGGCTGCCTCACCTTCCAGCTGGGTTTTCTCCCGAAAGGGTTTCCCAAAGAGCATATCTTGTATATTATGTGTGTGAGATTATTTTGTCATTATCTACTTTTCTTCTTGATTTATTTTTACATGCATGCACTAATTATAGTTAATTTGACAGATGTAGAAATTAAATAAAACTGTAATAGTGTAGAATCACAAACTTTTAATATAATATTACCATATATATTGTGACAAACTGTCTAGTGGAATATCCACGATAGCTTACGCATCCTTTGGTATAAGAGTAGGTTTCTTTGTGTATTTTTTCGATATTGTAGGGATCTAGATCAACGAGGTTGAAAATAGTAAAACTCTAATCATGGGCAATGAATATGTAAGAACCTAGTGATCCTAGAGAGGTGAGGTTTTCTTGGCTCCAAGAACAAGTCACATATATAAATCACAATGTAAACCTCCTCATGGTAGCCCTAAGAAAAAAGATTGGTATATTTGGACAAGAAGGGAGTTTGAATGTAGAGACAAATAAAAAGGGGGATCAGGAGATCAGGAAGATGTAGATAACCAACTGAAGAGAGAACCCATAAATGATAAACCTAGTTTGAATGACGTGAACCAATCCCAATTTAAAATGGAAACATAATTTGATATCAAGTCATACCATGGCGCGATCGATGGTTTGAAGTTGAACCACTGCTTGTAGCAACTAGAAGTTTATTTCAGTATCCATCAGATTGAGGAAGGGTAGGAGATTTCATTTGCGCAACTGAAATTGGAGGGCCATGCATTGACTTGGTGGGAGAGCCACACAAAAACCCTGAGGTTGGAGAGAGAACCTCCACTAAATAAGTGGGAGGATTTCAAAACCCCCATTAAGCCATAGTTTATCCCATTGGGTACGTGGAAGACCAGTGGATTTGGTGGCATTACTTCAGGCAAAAGTTGGGCCAAAGCATGCAGGAGTACACCACAAACTTCACAAAGATGGATATAATGTTGGGTATCTCTCCAAAGAACCCAAATTTACTCCTTAAGTATTTGGGGGTTCTGCAATGCCATCTACATGAGAAAGTGATGTTGTTAAAGCCCAAAATGGTGGACGAGGCTTTTCTACAGGTACAGTATCTATAGAACATAGGCCTAAAAAGAGTGCAATCAAGTGGATAGAAGAAAAAGGAGCAGCAAGCCACTTCTAAGGATGGGAAGAAGAAGCAAGAAGGGGAAAAAGATAAAGAGATGATAGCCACAACACACTAGTGCAAAGATCCTAGCAACCATTGCAACTAATGCAATATTGATGGCCATACAGAGGAGAAGTGTTCAAAGTTACATGTACAGCTAAACCGGAAGGACAAGAAGAAAGATAATAAAAAGAAGAATCTCATGGCCATTGATTTGAGCAACCAAGTTGAAAGCAGCTTAGACGTGGACGATAAGATTGTTTGTACATCAATGTAGAAGGAGGTGAATTTGAGTAGCCTTCAACAACAAGAAGAAAAATAAATGACCAAACTCTTCCATGTAAAGATATAGGTCAAGAAGACGAACATTGATGCTCTATTTGCCTCAGGATTGCTTGAAATCTCATTGCATCAGATTTGGTCAAGAAGTTTGGGTTGGAAGTTCGTCATCATCCAAACCCATATCCACTAGGATGGGTACATAAGGATGTAGAGTCCAAGGTAAAAAAATAGTGTAAGATTAGATTTGCTATCAGTGCTGATATTTTTGATGAAGTAGATCTAGATGTGGTCTCCCTAGAAGTATGTGGAGTCCTGCTTGGGATTCCATACATTTACATGTGTGATGCAATATTCATGAGGAGAGCTAACCAGTACCATCTCATCAAGGATGTAAACAC
The DNA here is from genome assembly GCA_000404065.3 of Pinus taeda. Taxonomy (NCBI): domain Eukaryota; kingdom Viridiplantae; phylum Streptophyta; class Pinopsida; order Pinales; family Pinaceae; genus Pinus; species Pinus taeda. Next base: position 5,980 of record APFE030697917.1, read on the forward strand.
ATTCATCATCAATTCACACAAAGGCAAGTCAAAAATTTCACTAGTAAGTTCCAACCAAACCAAGAAATTGATCAGTTCTAGCAAGAAGTATGTTTTATTGTTTTTAAGAGAAAATCAGTTTATAGAGGATCCAATAAGAAGCAAGGCATCCCTAGATGGGTGTACTAAGAAACAAAAACGTCATTTGGAGGAGTTTTTATAGGCATACAAGGACATGTTCCAAGAGCCTAAGGGGCTACCCCCTAAGAGAGAAGTGGAGCCCAAGATCCAGCTATTGCCAGACTCCCCATTGCCAAATATTGGGTTGTATAGGCAGTTTGTTATAGAAGCAAGTGAGGTGAAGAAACAGTTGTAGTAGCTGCTAGAAAACGTGTCATTCGACCGATTACATCACCATGTGGCACACCCATCATCATTGTGCCAAAGAAGGATGGGAATTGGCAGATGTCTATATATTACAGGGCATTGAATAAATCATGCTAAAGAACGGATACCCCCTTCCCAGGAAAGACGATCTTCTAGATTACTTGCAACAAGAAAAGTATTTCACCAAGCTAGAATTGAAGTCTGGATATCACCAGGTTCGAGTCAAAGAAGAAGATACATAGAAGGTTGCCTTCAAAACCATGCAAGGTTTGTATGAGTGGTTAGTTATGCCATTTGGCCTATGTAATGCATCAACTACATTTATGGGATTAATGAATTATGTATTTCACCCTTTTATAGATTCATTTGTGATTTTCTATTTGGATGATATACCAGTATATAGTGCTACCTGGGACGAGCATATTTCACATTTGATGTAGGTGCTGGAAACATTGAAGAAGCATCGGCTGCTTGCAAAACTCAAGAAGTGCGAGTTTGTGCAACAGTCCTTGGTGTATTATGTGATTGGTGGAGGAGAATTGAAGATAGATCCTTCCAAGATGGAGGCCATCATGAAATGGTTAGTGCCTACTAATGTCACTGAGGTTAGGAGTTTCATTGGAGCAACGTAGTAACTGAGGAAATTCATAGCCTTGTTTTCAATGGTAGCAACACCACTCCATGGTATAACATCGAGTGGAAAGAGTTTCCAATGGGGAAAAGGGCAATAGAAGGCTTTCGATGAGTTGAAGAAGAAGATCGGTGAAGCACCAGTTTTAGCATTACCAAACATGCAACGACCTTTTGAAGTGGAGACAAATGTGAGTGGGTATGTTATGGGAGTTGTCTTGATGAAAGGAGGAAGGTGTGTTTGCTACCATTTTGAAGTATTTCATGGGGCAATGCTTAACTAGCCTACCTATGATAAGGATATATATGCCATGGTGCAAGTTGTTAAGAAGTGGAAGAAATATGTGATGGGAAAGGAGACAATAATCCACATGGATCACTAGCCGTTATAGTACCTGCAGGCCCGGAATAAGCTATAACATACTAGACATTACAAGTGGATGGGGTTTTTACAACAGATTCATTTAGTGATCAAGTATAAGAAGGGAAGCACAAAAACGTTGGCCAATATGCTTTCAATACCACCCACATCAAAGATTACAATTTTTGGGACTCTTATGCACATGGAGCCATTCACCCATGATGCATACTCAGAGGCATATTAAGAAATTGAGGACTTCAAGGAGGTGTATCAACAGTTGCAGAGTCAGATTCATGTGCACGATGGCAACAACATTGTTGAATACCATCTCAAGGAGAGGTTACTCTATAGGCTAGATAAGCTATGTGTTCCTAAAGACAATCATTTGCATTTGATTAGAGTGGCTCACACCTCCAAGGTTGCAAGTCACTTTGATGTAGGGGAGACCATAGCTAACTTGCATAGGTATGTGTATTGGCCCAAGATGCAAGAACAAGTAGCTAGGTTCATAAGAGGATGTATGATTTGTTGTACCAACAAGCTTAGCAATAGGAAATAGGGTCTATATCGTCCCTTACATGTACCTACTCATCCTTGGGAAAGTATTTCCATGGATTTTGTGGGAGGTTTACTGACAAATAGGAATGGACATGACTACATGTTCAAGGTAGTAGACAGGTTTAACAAGATGTGTGTTGTGATGCCCTATAAAAGGACCATCAATAGACAAGAAGCAAAAAAATTGTTATTTGGATAGGTCTAGTGATGAGCCTCGGTATTGCAACAAGAATTATGTAACTCTCAAGGCTACCGACTTTAATTATCAACCTGGGGTTCGTACAAAATTAAGAGGTATCAACACTATATGTGCAACATAAAATGTGTCCTTCCTTTGCTATCATGATGTAATAGAGTGCATGTATTGAAGTCAAATCCTAAACTAATTATAGAAAATGAAATTTTAGAAATGGAACCTTAACCTATTGCAAGAAAGAAAGTATGAGGAAAGAAACTTATTCTAATTGCATAAAGATCATGAACTAAATGTAAAATAAACCTAGCTTAACCCTATTTATCACATGTGATGATTTAAACTAACTGAGCATGAAATCTAATCTAGAGAGTACTAACTACTGTGTGCATGTGTAAATATAAAAGAACTCATTTTTATTTTTATTTTTCTTTATAAATGCAAATGCTAATCTTTCCTTGATCTTTGGCAGGGGAGGCAATTGTGGAGCAAGAGGGGTACAATGATTGTGATGGATTGGAGGTCAAGTAGGGGCCAAATCCTAGTTTCAATGATGATTTTCTTAATTCAGTCTCAAATCAGGTTCCTACAGGATTTTCTATAGGATGTACTAGTTCTGCTATAGGATCTCCTAGTTCTCCCATAGGATCCCCTGATTTACTACAAGATGTTACAGATTTACTATATGAGATTATAATTCATTTAATTACCAAGAAAATAAAATCAAAATTGGATGGGACAAATTTCTTTACTGACCAGGATGTCTTAGGTCCCCATTCCAAGTGGAATCACTCAAAAAGATCTATGTTAACCCATGCTAAAAAATAGCACAAAATTACTAGTCTAAAATCTAGAAATTCGAGAACTAATGAGCTAGTAAATATATAAAATGCCTAACCTAATCAAGTGCAAATGTAGTGGGGTAATTTTTGTTATGAACTAGAATTTTTTTGTGATCTAATTCAAGTGGAAGAAACTCTATTGAAGCTCGTTAGCCTACTCTAAAAAATAGTAGAAATTTATTGTTCTTTCCCACAAAGGAGTTTCAGAAATCTAGATTAGGGAATAAGAAAGCTAATCCAAGTATCTCAATGATTACTATAACCTTCCAAAGCTTTTCCAAGGATGAAATTATGCTTGTGATCCTTCAAAGGAACTTACATAAACCATTGAACCCAATCCTACAACAACAAATCATTAATACTAAATGTAGAAATAGAAAGAAATAAAAACAAGAGATGCATGTGAATAAGAAGTGAAAAGAATGAAAGAAAATGATAGAAAAGGGATCTGAAGCTCCTAGGATGGGAAAGCCTAAGGAAAATCAGAGACTTATGGAGGAGAACAAGATTTAGAAGCTAAACATGACACCAATATTCATTATTTTCATCAATACAATTGCATCCTTGCAAGAAAATACAATGGAACTGCAGAAATACGAGTTCTCTCCACAAGAAAACTAATGAAAATCTCCCCCTAGAGGAAAATTTGATTTTGTACTTATAAAAAATTATTACGAATCATTCCCCATGAATATAGGAAGCTTTCCCCACCAAAATCCCTTGATTAGTGGATCTGGTTCCCAATACTGGGAATCTACATTAAATGGTAGGGAACACATTCCTAGATTTTCTCAATCATTGGAGTTCCACAATCTGTGCCATAATTTCATAATATATTGTTGATTTATTATTTAATAGTTATCCTCCTGTAGTAGGGAGAAAGTCCCTAAATTATCTCCTCCTCCAAATCTTCATAATCTTCCCAATATTCTCATAATATTCCTAAAAAATAAATAATATTAGGCACACATATGAAATTATTCATAAACCTTCCTAATGAATATAGTAAAATTAAAAATGAATTATCTAATGCAAAAATAGAGGTTTAATGTGTTGAAGGATGGTCATATGCCTTAATTTATGTTTAATTTAGAGGCATGGGCATTAATTTATGTCTAATTTGGAGGCTCATCATACCCCCTGCTGAAAGTGTTGTTCATCCTTTGAGCAACTTAGTGACTTCATTGTGCATCATTCATGGCCCTGGTGGCCTCTCTCTTGTAACACAATTGGTGACTCCATTGAGTGTATCTCAGTGCTTTGGTCTCCTAAGGTTTTTTTCCATCACTTGTTTAGGACTTTTCTTCTTCTATTTTTAGTCATTTATGTCCTTTGTTGATCTAAAAATCACTCGTGAGTGACCTCTGTTAATTAATTAATGAATGAAGGTATTACAGACTCATGTGCTAGTGTGTGTCTATGTTATTTTAGGCAACGGATCAATCAGATTGCAAAATACATAGACACTGGAAAATGGAAAACAGTAAAAGAAACACAGTAAGCAAATGCAAGAACACAACAATTAATAAGGACTTCACCCTATCCTCCAGGGCAACGTCTTCGGTCCAGCTTTCAGTAGTGGCCTTCTTTTATTGTGTCTTTAAAGTAGAGATTTACAATGACACGCTCAATTTGAGTCTCTGGAAATAGATAATGCTTGGCAGGGTGGTTCTTGGATTCCCCAAGCCATTAGAGTGCACAAACTCTTTTCCCTTCCAAGTCTTGACCTCTTTGGTCATTAATGGGAGGAGCCCAATGTGGTCCTCAATTCCTAACAGATCCTCACAGGGATTGCTTGAACCTCTCAAGCCTTTTTTCTGCTCGATGATACCTTAGGTTAGCTTGACTCTTTGTTTTTTGCTTCGTGCTTCACTGTCTTTTCTTCGCTCTTGCTCTCTATGTTTTCGTTTTCTTCTCTATTCTGTTCTCCTTTTATTCATGGCTTAAAGCTAATTAGTCCTTGACTGTTTGCTTCCTCTTCCGCCCCTTCAGATTGGTTGTTGTTGTTCGCTTGGAGTTCCCCGCCTCTGCATCATCGCCATCATCCATAGGGAAGTGGCCACTTGTCCTCTCATGAACTGCGCCAGCTCTTCCTTGACAGTTCGGTAATTCAGTCACACTATGGAATGACTCATCCACCAACTCAGTGGTCAAATTGGACTTCAAACTCTCATATGTCGTGGCTTAATCCCCTGTCAAATCCAGTTTCTATGTCGGGCGTAATCTCCGTCGTCAGGTCTAGAGCCCCTAGATCCTATGGTGTTCTCTCATTTCGCACAGTTGACTTGCTCGATCATTAGCGCATGGTGAGAGGTGATTTTCTCTCTCATCCACCGGACACACGTTGTGCGATGAATGGAATCACTCATTTTCTGCCAAATCTTCTTTCTGCCCAAGGATGCCTTCGATATGCCTTCGGTTTTGGACTGCGGGACCTACCTTTCACCTTAGCGCTTTCCCCACGGTCTCCTGGCTTCCTATGCAACTGAGCGCTTCAAGGCTTTTCCTTCTCGAGGGGTTTTGTTACGCATCAGAAATGGCCTTTGTTTCCCAATCTAGGCTTCCTAACTGCTAGTTTTTCCTCCTGCGCAGTCTCCATGGGCTTCAGTTAGCACGCTTTGACCAAGGTCCTCATAATTCCTTGCTGGCTACGAACTGCCACTATCCAGAGGTCTTCCTGATCACTCTTTGTCCATAAATTTGAAGTCTGTCCTCATTTGATACAGTCATGGAATTTTGATAATTTTCTTGGATCCAATTTGGATCACGACCTTCCCACTGAAAAAGCTTTTGGACCACCAAAAGTTGGTTTTCAAGCATCGACTAAGTGAGGGTACAAATGTCTCACTTGTCCAATCTCTATCCACTTTGCACTACTTGGCTTTGAACCCTTGAGCCCAATTCTAAGGTACTCAACATATCCTCTATGCGTCGTCCTCACCTTCCTATCCAGAACTATGTCTTCCTGTAATTCATTAAGATATTCAGGTAGCAGGTCATTAATAGAAGGCAATTGACTCCGCTCTTCGGGATCCTCAATTAGTGAGGGTTCAAACAATCTCAAGCAATCTACATTTACGACTGAGTAGATGTGCATGTAAGTTGGTAGATCAAGGTGAAAATCATTCTCACCAATCTTCTCAATTATCTTGAAGGGTCCATACCTGATAGGGTTTAGCTTTTTACCTTCACCTTGCATCCTGTCCTTGCTGATATACAGCCAGACTTGGTCACCAACTTAGAAACTATGCTCCATCCAATGCTTGTCATGCCTTGCCTTGTATTTGGCTCGACTCTTTTCCAGTTGTTCCTGTACTGCCTAGTGGATCTCTTGGATTTGTTCAATCAACCTAGTTTCCCTGTCCACATCACTATGTCCCTCAACTGTGGTGTCTTTACCAAAGACAAAATCCAAAGGAGACCTTGGTGTGAAACCAAAACAGGTCTCAAAAGGGGATCTCTGTGTAGAATAATGTTTTGCTCTGTTGTAAGCATGCTGCACATAACACAAATGTTCATCCCAAAGCTTAGGATGTTTGCTGCAATATCCCCTAAGCAACTGGATCACTGTCCTAATGACTACTTATGTCTGGCCATCAGTTTGTGGATGAAAAGTTGTGCTTTTCTTTAGTTTGGTGCCCATCATTTCCCACGGACTTGATAAAAAATTCCCCACAAATCAAGTGTCTCAATCAGATACAATGGAAGTGGGTAATCCAAAATGAACCCATACATGTTCAAAGAATAGTTTTGTAGTTTGTTCAGCTATGATCTGTTTATTATAAGGTATCAAAATACACCTTTTGCTGAACCTATACACAAAAACATATAGATAATCATGACCTTTCCTAGATTTAGGTAGTCCTCCAACAAAATCCATGGAAACACATTCCCAAGGGTGAGAAGGAACTAGTAATGGAGTGTACAAGCCTAGTTTTCTGTTGTTGGGCTTGCTTTTAGCACACATAGTACACCCTCTTACATATCTAGAAACGGTCTCATTCATTTTTGGTGAATAACAAAATCTTTGTAGCTGTGCAACTGTTTTACTTACCCCAAAGTGACCTGATATTAGAGAAGTGTGTGCCTCTCGAATTATCTTTACTCTTTCAGTTTGTGGAATGCATAACTTCCCACAATGGTATAATAGTCGGTCCTTTACATGATTTTCCAATTCTTCTACTCGTTTGCCTTGACTTAAAGTTGCATACACATCTTTAAAGTCTATATCTTAAGCATATTATTCAATGTAGCTTTCATGTAGCACAAAATTATGCTTAAGTATAGTATATGCATTTATAATGGGTATAGATAACATGTCTGCAACTTTCTTGTGTATGCCCTTTTTATATCTGATGACTAAATGAAACTGTTGTAGAAAACCCATCCATCTATGATGTCTTGATTGCTACAACTTAGATTGGGAGTGTAGATATTGAAGTGGTTGATGATCGGTATGTATTACTGTCTCTTTACCCACTAAGTAATGTTTCCACTTTTTCACACTCTGTACTAATGCATACAATTCCTTGTCATATGTTGGATAGTTAACTATTGCAGAATTAAATGTCTCAGAATGATAACATATGGGTTTACCGTGCTGTGTCAACACTGCTCCCATGGCATAGTCACTGGCATCTACTTGGATCTCAAATGGTCTTTGAAGATTAGGAAGTGCTAATACAGGTGTTGTACTAATCTTTCCTTTGAAGGTGTCAAAGGCTTTCTGCTATTTGCCTCCCCACTGAAACACCTTGTTCAATCCTGTTAAAGCATGTAAGGGAGCTGCAATTGAGGAAAAGTTAGAAATGAACTTCCTCCAATACTATGCTGCTCCTAAGAAGCTTCTAACTTCTATAGCAGATTTGGGTTTAGGTCAATTTACAATGTCTGTCACCATAGAGGGATCTATCTTCAATTCACCACCCCCTACTATATGACCCAAATAATTTAGAGATGTTTTTCCAAATTCACATTTTGAGAGTTTAACATGAAGTTTTTCTCTTTTCAAAACATCTAGTGTCTGCATAACGTGCTTTAAGTGTTCTTCCCACTTTTTGCTAAAAATCAAACTATCATCCAGATACATAATAACAAAATCATCAAGAAAAGGTTTAAGTACATCATTCATTAATCTCATGAAAGTAGCAGGAGCATTAGTTAAGCCAAAAGGCATAACCAACCACTCATACAATCCCTACTTTGTTTTAAAAGCAATCTTCCATGCATCTTGTTCTACAAATCTAACCTGATGGTATCCACTATGCAAGTCTAGCTTGGAGAAATAAACAACTTGCTTCAATTGACCTAAAAGATCATCTATGCGAGGAAGGGGATAACAATTTTTGATTGTTATCTTATTCAGTGCTCAGTAATCAATGGACATTCTCCACGAGTCATCTTTCTTTCTCACCAAAATGATTGGTGACCCATGTGGTGATGTTCTAGGTCTGAAGAACCCCTTCTCGAGCAACTCCTACGCCTGCTTCTTGATTTCAACATTCTATAAAGCGGACAACCTGTACATTCCAATGTTAGGCAATGGAGAATCTTGCTACAAAATAATATCATGCACTATTTCCTTTTTGGGTGGCAGACCTTTAGGTTGAAACAAGATATCATACTCTGAAACAACCTTTTCTAAATTGGCTTGCTGTTTAGCATTACAACCTTGAAATACGTTGGTTTTATCGGGTTTCTTTTCCTTTACAACCATCAGTAAGAGTTGTTTGCATGAATTTATCATTCTTTTCATTTGCCCTGAGTTTATGAGAGTATAATTATTATTGAGCTTATGAGCTCTTACAAAGTATTTGATTCCATCTTTAACAAGTAGATACTTGTTCTTAGCTCTGTAGAAAATAGCTTTTCTATCATACAAGTAAGGACTTCCTAACAAAATTCCACATATATACAAAGGAATTGTGTCTAACTCAACCTCATCTTCAAATGCTAACCCAAAAGAAAACTTGAGTTTGCATTGTCTAGTCACTCATATTTATGCTTTATCATTCAACCATCCTAATGGGTATGGTTTCTTGTGAGGTGTAGTTTCTAATCCCAACTTCTTTACAATTTCTTTAGAAATTAAATTTACTTGTGAGCCACTATCAAACAAAGTATCAATATTTTTATATTTTGAAATAACTTGAATATGGAAAAGCTCATGTCTTTTTCTCTCATTTTCTTCATCAATAGTAGATTGCACAAAATTACTAGTAGATGCTTTAAAATTCTTACCTCTTATACCTGTGGCTGCAATGGTTGTTTCATCTCCTGAGTTTGACCCCAAATCTTTCTGAATAGCTACAACAGTCTTCTTCTTCTTGGCCTCAAACTTCTTAGGTCTCAGCTCCAGATGCAGGATCCAATAGTGCTCATCATCATGCCCATCCTTCTTACAGTGAGTGCATGAAGACTTGCTTTTCTGTGCAGTGTTGGCCTTCCTCTCTTTCCATTTTTGTTTTCTTTTCTCCTTATTCTTGCTTGCAATGGGCTTGGATGATCCTCCAACTTCTGGATTCCCATTCTTTCCTCTAGCTTCTATATGCGTAGCTTGAACATATACCTCATCTATACTAGTGGGATTAAACATGAGGATAGTGTGCCTCATGTAGCTGTGTAGACCATCGATGTATTTCAATAGAGTCTCAGGTGAGTCTAATGAGATTCCTAGAATCAAAGCTCTCTTCCTAAATTCTTGGGTGTAACTTTGTACACTGCCCTTTCAATTAGCAAAGACTTTGACAGCTCATCATGGCTTGCTGCATGTAAGCCAGTGGATAGAACTACTTTTTGATTGCAGAAACAAATTCACTCCAGAAAGAAAGAGTCTTACCATGTGTCTTCATGTCAGCTTGGGTCCTGCCTTCCCACCAAACCAAGGCAGTGCCCCCAAGGTGTAGGCTAGCCAGCTAAATCTTTCTCTTGTCTGAATCGATACTCTTCACTCTGTAATAAACATCAATTTATCTGATCCAATTGTCCAGATTTTCTGCATTCAACTCTCCATCATATATTGGTAAATCAAATTTAACATATAGTTTAATCAAAGATGCTTTCTTTTTATGTTCAGGGCTATTAGGAGGTATGAGAAGGCTTTCTTCTTTACCTTTGCCTTTGGAGTGGTCATGGAGGAAATATTCTTCTTCCCCCTTATCTTGTTTGGAGCCTGATGATTCCTCATCTTTGTGTTTTCTAAAGTCCTTATACATTTCTTCTACCATGGACCTCATGGCCAGGAAGCTATCTACAAATTGTTGGTCTAGGCCCACAGAACCTTCCTCTGACATTGTCTTCTAAGGATAGACTCTTCCAATTTCAGGATTAGTTTTGACCAACTCTCCCTCTCCTAATTTGAGCTTTGACCTAGTTAGCATTCAACAGCTAAATCCAACACAAGCTTGTCTAACCTTAACAACCTAGAGCTCTGATACCACTTGATTTGAAATCACCCCTAGGTGACCTCAGGTAATTAATGAAGGTATTATAGACTCATGTGCTGGTGTATGTTTCTATGTTATCTTGTGCAATGGATCGATAAGATTATGAAATACAAAGACACTTGAAATAGTAAGAAATCACAGTAAGCAACACATAAACTCAACCAAATTTAATAAGGAGTTCACCCAATCCTCCTGGGCTACGTCTGCTAGTCCAAATTTTAGTGGTGGCCTTTTTATTCTGTTTTTAAAGTAGAGTCTTACAATAAGGAGCTCAATCTGAGTCTCACTTGACAGAGGATGATCTGTAGGATGGCACTTGAAATTCCTAAGTCCTTAGAGTTCACAGACTCCCCTTACCGAATTTCGACCTCAATTGGTATCTATCTGCTTGATGTTGCCCTTACTTTGATGGTCAGCTTGGATTCTCTTTCCTCTGCAATTTTGCATCTCTTTCTGTGTCTCTCATCCTTCAGCTTCTTCATTGCTTCTCTGCCTCACCGTCTCCTGTCTCTATCAGCTCGTGGCTTTAAAGCCAGTTCGTTCCTTCAATTGTTTGTTTTAGCTTCCCAGTTCTCTGGATTGCCTACCTCTATTTATTGGGACTCCTCTGCCCTACATCATCATTGCTGTGTAATGCTTCACAGAGAGGTGGCCACCTGTCTCCTTGCAAACTGAGCGTCAGTTCTTCTTGAACGATCATTTTTTATGTTATTTCCCAGATGCATGCGAAACGGATCCTTCTTTCTATTCATCAGTCAAATCAGACTTCAAATCTTATGTGTCGTAGTTTATTTCTCCCTTGGGTCCTGTCATCCATCGGGTTGAACCTCCACCGTTGATCTAGAGCCCCCAGATCCTACAATCTTTTCTCCTATCATACGGTTGAGTTTCTTGACCGTTAATTTGCGATGTAAGCGGTTTCTCTCTCTCCCCACCGGACACACGTCACTCGGTGTATGGAACCGTTGGGTCCTCGGCCAAACTCGCTTACCACCCAAAATGCCTCTGATATTCCACTGATTTTGAGTGCGGGACCTGCCTTGTCGGTTTTGGCGCTTTCCCATGGTTTTCTGGTTTCCCTTGTGACTAAGTACTCAGGGCCTTTCCTTCTCTAGGGGGTTTGCCCTGCGCTAATCGCGTGGTAGAAACAACCTCCATTTCTGGGTATGAGCTTCCCAATTGCCATTTTTGCACCATGAGCGGCCTCCATGGGCCAATGGTCACCCCGCTTTGATTGAAGGTCCTCGTTGTTCCATGCTGGCTGCAAATTACCATTATTCAGAGGTTATTTCTGATAGCTATAAGATTTTTCAAAGTCTGTCATTCATTCTTAACAATCATGGAATTGTTTGAGGATCCAATTCGGATCAGTTAGACTGAATTAAATAATTACATCTCAAAATAAACTCAACCAGGGCTCCTATAAAGTAGTAGACACTCTACATGACTCAATTTAGATCCTCAACTCAAATTAACTCAACCAACTAAGTCAATTAACTTAGTTAACTATTACAAGTTGTCATGAGATGGGGAATTATAATTTAATTCCCTCATTAATTCAAGGAAAAAATTAAATTAGGATTTTCTTGTTGCATTTTCAACACTCCCTCTCAACATGAAATGAATTATTTGTTACCCTGATCCTGCCTCTGTGAAATTCAAATTTGCATCTTGACAATGGCTTTGTCAAAATATTTGCATCCTGCTCCTCTGTAGGAATGTTCTCCAACAACATGATTCTCCTCTGCACACAATCTCATAGATGGTGATACTCAAAGAGTTTGATACAAATCTTATTGTCACATTAAATCACTAAAGGATCCATCTACTGTATAAATAACCCAAAAATGATATTCCTCATCTAGATAGCCTCACAAGTTGCTTGACTAGTAGCCATGTACTCTACTTCTGCTGAACTAAGTGTAAATGATATCTGCTTCCTGTTGTACCAAGAAACTATTGCTGACCCAATACTGAAGATTCCCTTGATGTGCCCTTCTTGTTAGATGGAATCCTTGCCCAATCTGCATCTGTGAAGCCTTGAAGATTCACTCCCTCCATTTTTCTGTACTAAAGATCAAACTAAGTGGTGCCTCTGAGGTATCTCAACACATGTTTAGTTTCCTTCCAATAGAGTTTGTTTGGCTTAACCATACCTTGACTAAGTTGGTTAACTGAAAAACACATGTCCAGGTATGTGTTCACCAAATACATAAGTGAACTCACAAGTTGTCTATAAATAGTAGCCTCCACTACTTCACCTAAAGTAGCATCTTCCTTCCTCCAATTACTTGCTAGACGAGTCTCCATGGGTTTGTTTCTCTCCATGTGGAACTTCCTAGGTATATCATTGGCATACTTTCCTTGATAGGCAAATAGTTTCCCATTTCCTTTCCATACTTCCATACCAAGAAAGTAATGCATGGGCCCTAGGTCCTTCATCTTGAATTATCTTGTAAGATCTTCTTTGTAAGATTTTATCAGCTTCTCATCACATGTTAGAATAAAATCATCGACATATAATACTATAATAATTTTTTTACCTTCAACCATAATATGGTAAAGGTTCGTATATGTTTCAGTTTTGGTGAAGCCTTGGAACCTAGTGAAATAACTGTCCATCTTGGTGTACCAAGCACAGGGTGCTTGTTTTAGTCCATACAACACTCGCTTGAGTATCCACACATGTGACTCTCTATTGAAGGTCTCAAATCCTTTTGACTTCTCAATATACACCTCTTCCTAAATCATACCATTGAGGAATGTTGTCATCACATCCATCTGATGTATCTTCCATCCCATCTGTGTTGACAGTGCTAGAATAGATTTGATTGAAGAGTACCTTGCTACTGGAGCAAAGGTCTCATCGTAATAAATTCCCTCCAACTGAGAGAACTCTCTGGCCATAAATATGCCTTGTGTTTCTCCACACTCCCATATTTTGCTTGCTTTACCTTGTAAAGTCATCTGGAACTCACCACTAACTTGCCTCTTAGTATTGAGACCACTTCCTAAACACTATTTCTGATAATGGAGTCATACTCCTCAACCATGGCAGCAACCCATGATGGTTTCTGCACTGCTTCCTCGAAAGAGGATCGCTCAACCTCTACACACTCTCTCTCATCAGAGCCATGTAGCCAGTGTACTGATATGGTGATCTCCTCTGCCTACATTGTGATGTGGGTGTTCCCACATTCTATCTAGTATCATGCATCAATTTGTCAGCCTCTCAATGCTCCCTTCCATCTCTGGAAGTCTCTGAATGAGTGGGTACTTCCACTCTCTATTCCTCTACATGTGGTTGCTCCAAATCATCCCGAGGTTCCTCCTTTGGAACTAAAAGCTCCTCATCTGCATGTAACTCAAGCTCCCTCTCAAGGGAACATCTCATTGTCTTCTCTTCATCAAACTCCAGATCTCTAAAAGCCACTATCATCATGTTTCATGGAAGGTACACCCAATAGTTTTGAGGTGTATTAGTGTACCCACAAAATATGCCCAACTTAGTTGTTGGCTCTATATTTTTCGATGTACACTTGGTAACGTGATAGTAGATTGATGAATCAAAGTTCCTAAAGTGTGCCACATCTGGTTTCTTACCTGAAAAATCTTCTTCTGGTGTACTCATCTCGAGAATTTGATGAGGGGTTTTGTTTTGCAAATAAACAATTGTGTTGCATGCTTCAGCCCACAAGTGTAACGATAGGCCCTGATCATGTAACATCTCTCGTGCATCACCCACAATATTTTTTTTCTTCATTTCAACCACCCCATTATATTGTGGGTTATGAGGTGTTATTAACTCTCATTGAATGCCTTTTGATACACAAAATTTCTTGAATTCATTTGAAACATACTCTACATCGTTATCGCTTATGAGAGCTTTAACTTTCCTACCAGTATCTTTCTTGACAAGTTCTTTAAATTCACAAAATTTAGCAAATATCTGATCTTTCTTCAACATGAAGAAAATCTAGCACTTACGAGAAATTTCATCAACAAATATTACATAATACATGTGCTTGGTTTTGGATGCTATTGAGAATGATCCATACACATCTAAGGGAACTCTATCAAGGATTGCTTGCACTCGACTACCTTTATCATGGAAGGAAACTTTGGTGTAGTTCCCAAATGTACACCCCTTTCATGTGTCTCTATGCTCTAGTATACCCTTGGGATGTCCTGTAGAAATTTGATGCATGATCTTCAAAGCTCCACGGTGCAAGTGATCCAGTTTTCTAAGCCACAATTCACTGATGTATTGGCTCTGCACCTTCTATGATTTTGTGCTCAAAGCAACACACTCTACTACATTTAATTTGTAGAGCTTCTTCACCTGAACCCTGATCTGCTTCACCTTTTCCAAGGCTATGTGATGAAGGAAAGCCTTTGCCTTGCTAAATATCACATCATAGCCATGGTCCTCTAACATGGCAACTGGAATCAAGTTCTTCTTCAAACCTATAACATACATGAAATATTTTAATGTGAGAGGAGAACCAAACTCCCTCCGAAAGGTAACAATATTGATTCTGGTTTCGCTATACCTCCCATCATCTCCCATCTCGTTGTGCATATTGTTAGTGCTCAAATCTGCCTTAGGCTGAAGGAAGGTGGGATTCAAGATAACATCATACCATGCTCAGCCTCGTAGCTAGCCCTACGAGGACAGGAGAGGGCTCTCTCCAGGTCGATCTCGACAAAAGACAATCGATGGGGCACGAGATGACTGAAATAAAAGCTAATGTTAGGCTAGATATGAAGTACAAGGGTTTGATTTGAGTTTTTAGGAGTTTTTGTGTTGGAATAGGGAAAGGAACATCTGGGCTTGGGGACGAGGCAAAATTTTTGCAGAGGTTTGATTAGGGCAAGGTAGGTGATCATCTTGATGCTTTTAAAAGGAATGAATGGGTAGATAAGATTGGTGAGGAGCTAAGGAGAGCAAGAAGGTTTCAAGGAAACAAATGAAAACATGGAAAATAAAACAAATTTAAAGGCAGAGCATGACAATCAATGGATTCTATCTTAATCACTTCATTTGTTCAATTGCAGAAGATAATATTAAGGAAAATGATATACATAACAACTTAAAATTACTGAGAGAAGCACACCATCAAAACATAAAGCCACATGGATCCCAAATAGTGCTGCAAAACCCTGGCCTTTCCTTAGCCAAAAATGTAGAGAAAATATGTACAATAGTTTGACAAAGCAATCCCAAGTGTCCAACCCTGAAAATGACTGAAAGATTACATGATATAGACTAGCTCAACCCATTCCCATGCCTCTAGGGGTTGAGCTCATCATTCTAGGAGTTGTTTCAACCAATTCTAAACCAAGCACTAAAATCTAGGCAATCAAAACAACTTGCCTCTATATGTTAGGAAACTGATTCATTCATTAAATTTTCATTTGCTAGTGAATGAACATCTAGAATAAGTAAATAAGTTCCAAAATTACATCATGCTTATCCAATTACATCAAGCTATATCAAAAATTACATCTGGAAGCAAAACTAGTCAAACTGGCCGAATTTTTGAGCTGAAAGGTGAAAAATTGGGCAAAAATCCTCTATGCATCGCGCTAAATCCTCTATGCATCATGCCACTTTGAGGCACTTACTAAAGTCCAAATTGAGCCCAAGATAGCTCATTGGAAAGCCCTACCCGTCTGCTTTCCAACCCAAGTGGAAGTTTTCAATTTGGATGTCATTTTACCCTCCAAAACTGTAATCTCCCAAGACTGCTTCATGTGTGTCAAAATAGGGGCAGAGAGGTCATTTTTTGAGTGTTTTTGACCTCCTTAAGACTCCAAACTTGCCCAAACTTCTTGGCCATGCACTAGCAGTCATGATTTTCCATGGAAAATCCAAAAATATAAGCTTTTTGTCATTTGGAGCTCCCTAGCAAAAGCGTGCACCACGTGGCGCGACGCATAGGGAGAAAAACCTTGTTTTTTGCCAAAAAAACTTCAAAATGCAAAAATGTGCTCCAAATTTCTTGAAATTTGGGCTGTACCTTCTCCATCACATGTCATGCTGGGCCAAAGATGCCTCGGCCAAGATTCAAAGGTGATTGCTCCTTTTGCCTCTTTTGCTTCTTTATTTCCTTGCTCAATCTTGCCTTCAAATTCCTTATCCGAGCCTTGGAACTCATATTGCGTGCCCTGTAATGGAAAAACATATGCCTCAATAATGCTTTGTCCTTGTTGGCCTTTTCCAGTAGTCTCTCCAAGTGGATGTTGATCTGCTCGAGCCAAGACTCTTGGTCATCATTAATCTCTTGCTCCAATGGAGTGAGCTCAATCCTCCTCTGTTGGGCAGCTCGACGATTCTCACGGATGTTCCGCAACTCCATGATCTCCTGCTGGTCTTCGAGATATTTATTCCTCTGCTCCAAGTATCTGATAATCCACTTAGCCCTCTCCAAATTGAGAGACAAGGCATTGATCTCTGTCTGCTGTTCCCTAATGATCTCTCTAAGTTTGGCACTTTCCGGGACCATATCTGTATCATTGTCATGAATGAGAATGAAGTCAATCTCTTGTTCACTTGAAGGGCCCTCGTCATGCATTAGCCTCTTACCTCGGTCCTGTACCTGTGGTGTTGATGTCGGAAGCGAGGCCCCTTCCACCCCAGGTGCAGATAACACTCACTTCGTTGTTGCAAACAAAGGTCGAGTGCCCTTCTAATATGTGATGAATACCGGCACACTAACAATCTCATGTCACGCATATTGATGAGAAGGTCCACCTATCTCAACTCTAGCCTTTAAAGGTCCCGGTGGAGCTCTGAAAAAATCACGAGAGATGAAATCATCCCAGGTGATACCCTGTAACTCAAGCTGATGCACCACCAAAATCTTGATGAGAGAAAAATGGCAAATGCTATTGAACTGCTGCTCAGGGGTCTTGTGCTGTACAAGGGTGGTCATCCTCTCTATGTTTCGGCATATGAAAAAAGGAATGTTCATCATCCTTACCCGGGTGAAATGCATGAGCAATCTGATGTGATAAGCATATAACCGAGAGAAACGGCCTTCACAACTGAAATACTTCATAATTAACTTCATGAGAGGGACATATTCATCTTTGAGATATCAGAAAGGAAAGACTCTCTTAAGATTCCTCAAGAAACTGGGTTTAATATAAGGCTTGTAATGCTGTCGATCAATCTTCTGTATCTTATTCCAAGGTTCTCCAACATTAGGCATGCCGATGGCTAAGGAGATAGATTCCGGTGTTTCTGTGAAAGTGACACCAACCAAAGTAACTTGAGCACCATGCAAATGTAGGACAAACAAGCGAGCCAGCTCATGATTGAACTGCACATTTGCAACCTTCTCAAAAAACTCATAGCATGACTGAAATTGAAAACAAGAGACAGCAAGCAGGCAGGCCTGCAAAATTCTGAGGGTGGTCGGTTCTTCTCTAACATGTCTGCCCCCTTTATGAGGCCTTCGGGGTGCATGTTTTTCCATGGGTGAATCACTTTGAGTTTCCACCTCATAGTCAGATGAATGATGAGATGACATGATTGATGCTATGAACACTGCTTTGGAGAAATGACTGCTGGTTACAAAACTGTGTTGGACTACTATTAAGATATGTTGAAATCTGCCATCAAGGGCTGCAATGTTGGCTTGCGGGCTACGTCATCATGATCAAAGAGTTCTTCTAAAGGGATCAAGCCTTTAGGAATAATATTATCCTTGAGCTGTAATACTTCCATTTGATTAACTTGTACATCATCTTCACCATCATCATATTCTACATCAATTGAAGTGTCTTTGAACTTACCTTTGTTTTGCAGAAAATAATTAATCTCCTCATCATCTTGGAAAACTTGCCAATATCGCTGATTGTCTGGGACGGTCAGATGATGCTTCACATGGATTTCGAACTTGTTGCTTGATTTTATTGGAATCTTCAAATTGCTTGCTACCTTAGCAAGTGCATCTACAATACCATTTTGAGCACGAGGCACACATGTAATGGTGTAATATGAAAACAATTTCGGGACATCTAGGACAGCATTTCGGTAAACACACATCCGAGGGTGCTTCGGTTGATATTCTCCTTTAACCGGCTTAATCACCAATTCGAAGTCACCATATACAGCAATCCTCTTTGCATTGAGTTTCTTTAGAATCTTTAGGCCAGCAATCAGAGCTTCGTACTCAGCCTCATTGTTCAAACAATCAAAAGCAAGCTTGTAAGAACATACCCGCACATTACTAGGCACTTTGTTCGAGGTGTTTGAGGGATAAAAAGGACTGCGTACCCAAATACCGGTTCCAACACCATCATTTCCCACTCCGCCATCAAAATCCATGGCCCACAATCCATCTTCATCTTCTTCTAAGTGCTGAAAATTTGCTAACTCTGGTTTTCCTGTTTGCTGTCCATCAACTTCAGCTGATTGCCCAATGTTGTTTCACTGCTCATGTCTTTCTTTCCTCAAAACTTCTTTGAAATTCTTTGCTATATCTGGAATATCATCTGCTACAACTAACTGACTGTCTATATCATTGAAACTATCTGAATATAAAACAAAAGACTCTAGATCGGTATGTACATAATTCACCAGATGATTAACCGATTTCTCCTTGTTGGTAATCATATATTTCATTTTCTGTTCCTGGTATAATTTTCTCATTTGGCCAAACACAAGAATCGTCGCATAGGAGAAATCTAGTTGTATTGTCCCTTTCAATTTATCTCCCCAAGACCTGGAAAGAAGCATACCAAATCGAGGAGGAATGTCTGCTACAACAACATCCATCAAAACATTCTTTGCGGGAATTTGATCCAGACTTACCACTATGTCCTTAATGAGTCTGATACATCTCACTCTGCTTGAATCAAATGAAAAGGGATCATGGTATTTCCTAGTGATGTCCAAACCCAGCTTCTCCATAATAGCTTTTGGCATTAGATTATGAGAGGCGCCGAAATCGAACATGGCATTATGTAACACAAACTCATGCAATCCAAAACTGATGTAAAAAGGTGGTACATCGCTGTCCGGAGACTCACCATTCAAAGCTGGTCCAAAAATCAATTTAGGTTGATCATCCTCCACACTCACCATATCAGACATTGGGTCAAAATTCAAAATTTTGGAGACTTGTCCTCTATAACTGTTGTTCCTCATTAATTCGGTCAAGGGGATGGATACCTTTAGTTTAGAAATTTCATTCTCTAAACTAAAAGTTGAGATCTTTACTTCTTCTTTGGCTAGAACATCTTTTCCTTCAGATTTATCCTTTGGTGTGGCTGGCTGGTTTACTTTTTCATGTGCTGGTGGAGACTTGCTAGCGGTAGGATTAGCAATTTCTTTTTCTTTCTTTGCTGCAACAGCTGGCTCATTTTTAGATGTTGGAACCTCCTTTCTCTTCTGGACTGGATTGATAGGTACATTTATATTCCTAAGTGAATACTGATGCTGTTGGGTGGAAAAAGCATGCATATAACCTCTCTGGTACTCATCCGACTCTTCTTCAAGAGCTGTGTCATTAGCCAAGATAAAATCTCCATCATCCTGCACCGTTGAACTTCCTACATATTCGTCATCTTCAGTGACAAAGGTGGGCATATCATCAGGAGTAAAGAAGTGATTTTCTTCGCCTATTACATTATCTTCATCATTAGATTCAGGACCAACAAAATTCTGCTGAAGAGGTGTTTTTACTTGCTATTGTTGTGGTGCCGGTTCTTGTGCTTGCTGCTCACGTTGTTTGATCCGATATTGTGGCTGCTGTTGGCCACGAAAATTGGGATTCCGAATCTGCAGTTCAGGCTTATCAAGTGTTAATATTTCTATCATCTTTTTGACCTTATGGAGTACCTGATCTGATGTAGAAGCTTCTTCTTTTATTGAGACCTTCTTCTCAGCTTTCAATCTAGCCCGTTTGTCATTCAAATTTGCCTCAACACTAACAACAATTTTCTGCATTTCCTCTAAGGTAGCTGGATGTCGCTCTCTTAGCTGATATGCCATATCCAAATCAAAACCATCTGGAAACTTGAGTAAGGCTAACTTTCTAGATGGCCTTAAATCATCGGGGATCGCATTATAAACTGCATTGAATCTGATACAGTAGTCTTGGACGGACTCACCGGCATTCCGCTTGATCTTGGTGTATTCAGAAGTAATTTGAAGAGGATCTTTTTTAACTTCCCAATGATCCAAAAACTATTTTTGAAGCTCAGCCAAGGTAGGAATACTCCTAGTTGCCAAAGCTCTCAACCATTTTCTTACCTCACCGCCAAACGTTTGCACAAAGAGTCCCATTGTTACATTTTCTTCATCAATTTCATACCACTCAAAGAAATCTGACATTTTGTCCACATGCTATTGAGCCAGACCACTTTGAGGGCTGCCATCGAACAATGGAGTCTTACTTTGATAATCTGCGGGCATGTCATCCAACACTTGAGGTAGTGCAAGAGGAGTGAAATGAGCAGCCATGGCTCTTGGTGGATTCGGTCAGGGGGATGTTGGGGGAGTAGGTGCAGCTGATGTATGAGGTGTGTGAGGAGGGTTGTGCATAGGGGACACAATTTTGGATGTAGAAGAAAAGCTCACTGTAGATCTTTGATATGAGACAATAGGCTGCACAGGGATAGTGGGAATGAAGGGCGGTTCAGTGGGAATCCTTGAGCTAGATGCAATTGCAGAAGGTCCAAGAGTCGCAACTACAGTTTCTAAGAAATCAACGAGGTTTGAAGCCACAATTGAAGTTTGAAGCTGTGTCAAAATATAATCATCAATTGACCGATTAGCTCTTTTGGTTTCGAGATCTACAAGAAAATGAGGATTAGGGACAGTAGACTCAACAACAGTTTCAGATTTGGTTTCAAATAATGATATTTCGAACTAATCATCAAAATTAAGCCCTTTAAGGTACTCAAAAAGTGTAGGACATGAATAGGATTTAAACAAGGGAATCACTGAGCTCTCTTGACGAAGAAGTCTTGGAATCAAACTGGGATTTTTGTAGACAGAAGGTGGGTCTTGATCAGGATTAGATCTGGTATATCTCCTTGAAGCCACTGTGGTATTTTCAAAAGATCAAAGGGACATAAACAACTTTCGCAGCCTATCAAATCCTACGCTTATCATCCAAAAGCTTAGAATCATCAAATATACTGGGGTGTTCACAAGTTAGAGTTTCGTTAATGAGACTAAACCAAAGATTGATTGAAGTAGCGTTTATCTACTTGTGCTAATGCAAAGCAAAAGCGTTTCGAAGGCTACCTGGATAATCTTCAGACTCCGTCTGTAGTTTCAAAATGAAGAATCTAACACACGAAGAATTTCTTCCCCAGCGGAGTCACCACTATGTTAGTGCTCAAATCTTCCTTAGGCTGAAGGAAGGTGGGATTCAAGATAACATCATACCACGCTCAGCCTCGTAGCTAGCCCTACGAGGACAGGAGAGGGCTCTCTCCGGGTTGATCTCGACAAAATATAATCGATGGGGCATGAGATGACTGAAATAAAAGCTAATGTTAGGCTAGATATGAAGTACAAGGGTTTGATTTGAGTTTTTAGGAGTTTTTGTATTGGAATAGGGAAAGGCACATCTGGGCTTGGGGATGAGGTACAATTTTTTTAGGGGTCTGATTGGGGCAAGGTAGGTGATCATCTTGATGCTTTTAAAAGGAATGAATGGTTAGATCAGACTGGTGAGGAGCTAAGGAGAGCAAGAAGGTTTCAAGGATTCTCCTTAAACAGATGAAAATATGGAAAATCAAACAAATTTAAAGGCAGAGCATGACAATCAATGGATTCTACCTTAATCACTTCATTTGTTCAATTGCAGAAGATAATAGTAAGGAAAATGATACACATAACAACTTAAAATTACTGAGAGAAGCACATCATCAAAACATAAAGCCACATGGATCCCAAATACTGCTGCAAAACCCTGATCTTTCCTTAGCCAAAAATGCAGAGAAAATATTTACAATAGTATGCCAAAGCAATCCCAAGTGTCCAACCCTGAAAATGAATGAAAGATTACATGATCTAGACTAGCTCAACCCATTCCCATGCCTCTAGGGGTTGAGCTCATCATTCTAGGAGCTTTTTCAACCAATTCTAAACCAAGCACTAAAATCTAGGCAATCAAAACAACTTGCCTCTATATGTTAGGAAACTGATTCATTCATTAAATTTTCACTTGCTAGTGAATGAACCATATAGAACAAGTAAATAGGTGAAAAAATTACATCATTTTTATCCAATTACATCAAGCTAGATCAACAATTACATCTGGAAGCAAAACTAGTCAAACTAGCCGAATTTCTGAGCTAGAAGGTGAAAAATTGGGCAGAAATCCTCTATGCACTGTGCCACATCCTCTATGCGTCACGCCACTTTGAGGCACTTCCTAAAGTCAAAATTGAGCCCAAGATAGCTCATTGGAAAGCCCTACCTATCTACTTTACAACCCAAGAGGATTTTTTCAATTTGGATGTCATTTACCCCCTCCAAAACTGCAATCTCCCAAGACTACTTCCTGTGTGTCAAAATAGGGGCAAAGAGGTCATTTTTTGAGTGTTTTTGACCTCCTGAAGACTCAAAACTTGCCCAAACTTCTTGGGAATGCACCAGAAGATATGATTTTCCATGGAAAATCCAAAAATATAAACTTTTTGTCATTTGGAGCTCCCTAGCAAAAGCGCGCATCACGTGGCGCAGTGTATAGGGAGGAAAACCCTGTTTTTTGCCCAAAAAATTTCAAAATGCAAAAATGTGCTCCAAATTTCTTGAAATTTGGGTTGTACATTCTCCATACATGTCATGCTGGGCCAAAGAGGCCTTAGCCAAGATGCGAAGGTGATCATGCTCTTTTTCCTCTTTTTCTTCTTTATTGCCTTGCTCAATCTTGCCTTCAAATTCCTTATCTGAGCCGTGGAACTCATATTGTGTGCCCTGTAATGGAAAACCATATGCCTCAATAATGCTTTGTCCTTGTCGGCATTTTCCAGTAGTCTCTTCAGGTGGATGTTGATCCGCCTGAGCCAAGACTCTCGGTCATCATTAATCTCTTGGTCCAATGGAGTGAGCTCAATCCTCCTCTGTTGGGTAGCTCGACGATTCTCGTGGATGTTTTGCAACTCCATGATCTCCTACTGGTGTTCAAACTGTTTATTCCTCTGCTCCAAGTATCTAATAATCCACTTAGCCCTCTCCAAATTGAGAGACAAGGCATTGATCTCTGTCTGCTGTTCCCGAATGATCTCTCTAAGTTTGGCACTTTTCGGGACCATATGTATATCATCGTCATGAATGAGAATGAAGTCGGTCTCTCGTTCACCTGAAGGGCCCTCGTCATGCATTGGCCTCTTACCTCAGTCTTGTACCTGTGGTGCTGATGTTGGAAGCGAGGCCCCTTCCACCCCAGGTGGAGATAACACTCACTTCGCTGCTGCAAACAAAGGTCTAGTGCCCTTCTGATATGTGATGAATACCGGCACACTAATAGGATCAAGTCGCTCATATTGATGAGAAGGTCCACCTGTCTTAAATATAGCCTCTAAAGGTCCCGGTGGAGCTCTGAAAAAATCACGAGAGATGAAATCATCCCAGGTGATACCCTGTAACTCAAGCTGATGCACCACCAAAATCTTAATGAGAGCAAAATGGAAAATGTTATTGAACTGCTGCTCAGGGGTCTTGTGCTATACAAGGGAGGTCATCCTCTCTATGTTTCGGCATATGAAAAAAGGAATGTTCATCATCCTTACCCGGGTGAAATGCATGAGCAATCTGATGTGATAAGCATATAACCGAGAGAAACGACCTTCACAACTGAAATACTTCATAATTAACTTCATGAGAGGGGCATATTCATCTTTGAGATATCAGAAGGGAAAGACTCTCTTAAGATGCCTCAAGAAACTGGGTTTAATATAAGGCTCGTAATGTTGTCAATCAATCTTCTGTCTCTTATTCCAAGGTTCACCAACATTAGGCATGCCGGTGGCTAAGGAGATAGATTCCGGTGTTAGTGTGAAAGTGACACTAGCCAAAGTAACTTGAGCACCATGCAAATGTAGAACAAACAAGCAAGCCAGCTCATGATGGAACTGCACGTTTGCAACCTTCTCACAAAACTCATAGCATGACTGAAACTGAAAACAAGAGACGGCAAGCGAGCAGGCCTGCAATTCTGTGAGGGTGGTCGGTTCTTCTCTAACATGTCTGCCCCCTTTATGAGGCCTTCGGGGTGCATGTTTTTACGTGGGTGAATCACTTTGAATTTCCACCCCATAGTCAGATGAATGATCAGATGACATGATTGATGTTATGAACATTGCTTTGGAGAAATGACTGCTGGTTACAAAACTGTGTTGGACTGCTGTTAAGATATGTTGAAATTTTCCATCAAGGGAAAATGTAACAAGGGAACGTTAGGAAAGGGGATAATATGAAGGGATGAGGGACTTATGGGGAGAAATTATGTTTAGGGACATGTAGGAGGGTTTGGAAAATTTATATGAGGTAGGGTTTGGGTTTTTACATTTGACAATGGGTAGAAGGGAATTTGGGAATAGGGGTTTAATAATTTTAGGGGAATAAGGAACAATGATATTAGGGAACAAATGGAGTCAGGGGGATATGAAAGTGATGGAAAATAGGATATACTTGGTGGCAAACACTTTTTGAAACCCTAACAGCAATTGGCTTGATGACTTTATATGAGGTAGGGTTTGAGAGTTTTTGTTGCAACCATTAGTAGCCACAAACCATCATCATACTAGCATAAAAATGGATGAAGCACTGAGATTTTGACCCTACCTAGCAAATCCAAGCGTTTAGATGGCACTTTGGTGCAATTTCAAGCAAATTTGGGCTTTCTGGTGTATGTGCCGCGCCGCATGCCCAGTGCACCGCGCTCTCCTGGTGCGCCGTGCCCATTCAGAATTACACTGGAGGAACGCGCCCAATGCACTGCGCTGGCCCGGTGCGCCGCGCCACCTGCTCTATGCGCCGCGCCTGCCCGGCTTCAACCAATTTCACCCAAGACGTGCGCTGGCTCACCAAATTCACCTTGAATTATTTCCTCTTTGTTTTTGGCATTCAAAATGACTTTGAACCTGATGGGGAACTTGTTATAAAGACATTGGAGTCATGGTTTTGATTTTTGGTTCTCCAAAACCCATTTTATAATGTTTTATTTTTGGCACTTTTTCACCATTAATACAACTATCTTGATTTGTGGCCTGAATGATGAATCTTTTGGCTAGTTTTTTGCAGGGATAGTGGCATGTTTTGACCAAGGAAGACCAGGGCTGTGCCTGAAGAACTGAATAACTGAAGAACATTTGAAAATATTACAAAAACACAAAATATTGACTTTTCTTCAAAACAGAGTTTTGAAGAACAGTCATAATCCATCAATGTGACAATGAATTATGCGAAGCAAAACATGTGTGGAGCCTCCCTCTGGCCCGCCGACATCATGGACATGTTGACGAATCAATTTGTGAAACCCTAGACCTATGATTAACATGACTCTTTTCTTATTAAAAGATGACCCATTGACTGTCATGGACTCTAATAAACATTGGAGAAAAGACCTAAGCCAGCAAGTAAAAGACATGAGGGGAATGAAAAATAAGGCCGTTTTGTCAGGTTATGGCATGCTCCTAAATGGAATGCAGGTGAATGAGCAGAATGGGAGACCTAAAATGAAATGCAATAAAGAGTTTTGATCTCTGACAAAGGGCTAAACAGATCGACTCTAACACATATGGAGGTCCTTCTCATCTAAGTCACTAAAGAACTCTTTGTTGCTAGTCACATGGAATAAGGCTCCACTATATAGGTACCACACAATATCCATCACCGATGTCACCATGCAAGTGATGAGGGTGAAATCTAGGTAGAATTGTGAAACAAGAGCTTCACCTACCACTCCTCCTGAGGGCTTCTTATTGACTTTATTGTGCAGAAAATTTGTGGCAGAGTGTCCCAACTCATGACAGTGAAAACATTTAATATTCAACATGTCCTACATCTTGTCACCCTAACTGGAATCTCATTTAGAATGGAATGACTTCCCCTTCCCTTTCTTCACCTTTCCAGCTAAGGCAAATTTGTCCTCATCATCATGCTTGGATGAGGATCCATTTCTAGTGTTTCGTTGAATCTCTTCTTGTACCAAGTCAGTCCATAATCTATCCCACTTTGGTAGCTTCTCCCTCCCATTAATTGAGTCTTGGTAGTTGTGCCAGCTCTTGGGAAGGCCTAGAAGTGCGAGTCTATAATTCAACAACCGTAACACCGACACTTCCAAGCTCTTCCCGACATTGGGTGAACTTGGTCTTGAGTACTTCGATATTGAGTCACCCTTCTCCATATTGATATTTTTGAGCTTGTCTTTTAGTTCTAGCTTCCTGTGGTTATTGTTGTTATGAAGCTGGTTTGTCAAGGCCTTCCACACTGAAAATGGAGTTTCCTTACCATGGAGGTTTGAGACAATATGATCTTGAACTCCTTCTAAGATAATCCTTCTCACCTTTTCCACACACTTTCTCCACTCTGCCAGATCATGAAAATTAGATGGATTAGGAATATCTTTGTCTATGAATTCCTTAAGGACATTGTCTTCCTACACTACCTCCATCCTATCCTTCCAAGCAATATAGTTCGAACTCCCCTCAAGGGTAGATTCAAGTCTCAATTCGTAGAATGACGTCCTGTTTGATTTGAGGTATGATACTACAAATTCGATTTCTCTTGCAAAATAAAAACTTGTATTCTCATCTTTTATAATGATTTCAACTCCAATACCAGGTAGAAATTCCTTTTAGATTAAATATGAAAATTGTAAAATGCTAAAACAAATGACTTGAATCTATTCTACTCATTAGCGGAAACAATAATTGATCGCAAAATCACGAAGCATACAAGAGAAATAATTCAATCAACACATTACATAATGATTTCCTAGGGAAAGCCACAACTAAAAACCCCTACTATCTGTATATTGCATGTGAATCTCGAGCAACCACTGCACTATCTGTATCTATCTCACTACTTCCCAAGCAAGCTCAAGCAATACTTAGCCAATTATGCTGCCTTCCAAGCTCCTATTTCCTTGCGCAATTCCCTTTGGAATTAACCCATATTTAATTAGAAAATTCCACAATTATGTATTGCACAATCCTCATAGGCATTCACATGATTACATGCACCACTTGTACAATTCAGATGAATATATAACTGATAGTACACATTCCCTAAACTCCAATCTCAACTGGGTATTTCTCTGATCTGACATGCATGAATTAATTACGAGTGAATCTTCAATTTAATGGTTGATCACTGTATGTCACACTCCACTACTGCATGTTACACCCCACTACTCGACCTTCCACTAATTCCTCCATTAGTTGGAACTAGATTAACTAACCTTAACTCATTTAGACTGAATTAACAACTTAAAATAAGCACAACGAGAGATCCTATAAAGTATGAGACGCTATACATGACTCAAGTTAGACCCTCGACTTGAATTAACTGAGCCAACTAAGTCAAATTA
The DNA here is from genome assembly GCA_000404065.3 of Pinus taeda. Taxonomy (NCBI): domain Eukaryota; kingdom Viridiplantae; phylum Streptophyta; class Pinopsida; order Pinales; family Pinaceae; genus Pinus; species Pinus taeda. Next base: position 33,942 of record APFE030697917.1, read on the forward strand.
ACTTAGTTAAATATTACAAGTTTTCATGAGATTTGGAATTACAATTTAATTCCTAATTTAATTCAAGGAAAAAATTAAATTAGAATTTTCTTGCATTTTCAACAAAATCAAATATCATATATTTAAATTGTTTAAAGACATCCATTTATGACCCATCTCTTGAATAACTATGAATAGTCCATATTTTCTTTCTTTTTACTTGGAATGAAAACATGAGAAACCCTAGAGTACTTCCCACCATTTTGTGGATGGTACATTGAGTAAATCATCGACCCTAGTTATGTAACCTCAATCCAATGGACTCAAAGAGTTGAACTCGTGATCAACAACAACTAGAAAAAGTATCAAAGAACTTCACATTTGACTCTAGACCACTTGAGTTAACCCTTGGGGCTTAATGAATAGTCCACTTAACCTTCATTGTCTTCATGATCAATTAATTATTCCATGTTTCACTATGAAAAACATTTTGTTTTACATGGAGTTTGATTTCAAAAACAACAATATCACACTTATACACTCTTATTAAACCACATAATAGAAAATGAAAGTCAATAAATGGATTCTTGATTTATTGGATTGTATGAGATGATTGCAGACAAAAATAATTGATTTACAAGCACATGTAAGTAGAAAGAATTATGATTTGAAAATCAAATGCCTTCAAATTTAGATAGTTTTAAGTCACTAATCTATGTCCCATTGCCCACTAGTCTAAATAGTCTACTTAGCCCTTATTATCAAGAAATTCTAATATTTGTTTTTAGAAGAAATGATTCATAGTTTATGGCTATTCTATATCACATTAATACACTCATATTAATTGATATAAATAAATAAAAGTTGATAACATAACTTTGTGCCTTGTTTGCTCATATGATATAATTTCATTTTATTTAAAAATGTAAATTTATAAAAAGTTATCACAGAGCAATGAAATGAAATTCCTTACAATTCAGAAAGTTCAAAGACATAAATCATCTATGACACATGCTCAATGAAATCTTAACACTCCATTTAACAATCATTATCAATATATTATATGTCTTTTTAAGAAATGAAAACTTATTTACAATGGAGTTTGATTTAAAAAAAAATATATCATATTTATACACTCACATTAATGCATTTTATAGGCAATTAAAAGTCAACAAGTGACTTCATGTCTTGTTGATTTTCAATATGATATGATTGCAATAACAAATATTAATTGATTTATGTCTATACAAAATTACTAAAAAATATCAATTGGGAAATTACAAGACCTGCTCCATATGAATTTAAAATCCCCTATATCAATATTTTAGTTTCAAAGTGTTTATCAGATGTACTTGTCAGTGACATCTAATGTCCATATTGAAACATAATAATTTTTTAAGCAATTTTTTATATCTACGGTTGAGAAGGACTTAAAAAATAATAGTTATTACCAAACTACCAATTTAGTTCTATTTGAATATGACAACTCAGTTCATCTCCAATGTATGATTGGAAGAATACTCCCATTTCAAATATCAACAACATATTTCAACTTACATTAATTCCCATACGCATTTGCACTGCAACCACATATATCGCATTAGTATATATCCACTTCAACACTTCATTTCTTAAGAACATCAAAACATAACACTTCGAAACGTTTAGAAAATGATGTTAATATATATTATAATTTTTTTCCATTAGTAACAAAGTGAACTTTACTAGTTAAATGACAATAAAAAAACATTGTTACAGTGGCCCCATTCAAATTAAAAAATTAATGATATGTCTAGTTTATATATACAACCTAATACGTTTATTTAATTTGTATGGAACAAGAATTACATGAATAGATTGACCCACCATTTAAATGGTTGATTTTAAAAGCTAGAATTATTTGTTTAATTGCAATTGACAAACTGATTATATGCTAAATTCCACATAAAACTTAACACATTTTTAAAATTTCAAACGTTCTAATTAATTAATTAATTAATTATAATATATATATATATATATATATATATATATATAATATTATATAACAATATATATATATATATATATAATAACTTATATATATATATATATATAAACTATATAAATATATATATATATTTTTTTTTAACATATATCCTTAATTGTTTTTGGCGCTTATTTTAGTGCAATATCTACTTCTATTGTTGGTGCTACATACAACCTAATATATATATTTTTTAAATGTAGAAAAAAAGAAGCTATAAGAACACAATGAACCATCCCTCAAATCAATAATTTTTAAGAGATCTAATGACAAGGTAAACCACTACTAAAAAAATGATTGCAATGACCCAAATTAGACGAACATACCAATTTTCTAATAATTTCTGCATACTACCTGGTCCATTCTTTAAATTTATATAAATTAAAAAAAATGATATGAACACATAAAAGAACCATTAAACCAATAATTGTCATTAACACTACCTTACTATAAATTAAAAAAACAAAAAATATTTTATTTCTACAAATGTATTGGTATTATGAAATACAAGTCAACTCAACATAATTAAGGCTACAAAATACACTAATAAATCATGATGTCTTTGGAATCTAACAGTCCTTAGAATCTAAAAACATGTGTATAGAAATATTTGACAAATTTCAATGAATTAAACACACACACACACACACACACACACACACACGCACACACACACACACACACACACACACACACACACACACACACACACGCACACACACGCACACACACACAAGTTAAAAGATACTATGAAATCACTTTTTACAACATCTCATTTCACACATGCATAAGAATAAGGAATTTTAAACCATATTCAAATTCCCTATAAGAAAATGGTAGCTCTAACTTCATTAACCTAACCATTTGCAACAAATTATAAACTAGTGGTGAAAATACAATACAATTTACAACAGATTTTGGTGGTAAATTTCCTTAACCTTCTTCTCCCTTAGGTGTTTCCTTAGCTTAATAGTCCATGGTTTCCGAAAATAAAATTAAGAAACTACTACGAAATTTTCTAATATTAAAAAAATATGAATTATAATACTATCATTACCTTTGTCATGATATTTGTCATATAATAAAACAATAATAATAAATATGCTATGGGACAAAAGAAATTTAGCACACACTAAGTTTGTGTTATATTTTCTTTTTGCACAAACAAAACCATATTGCATGTTCAAACAAATCTAGCGCGTGCTAGATTGTTTTACCCCGCAATGTCTGTGTCTATATTAGAATCAAATCTAACATGTGTTAGATTTGTTTTACCTTGCAATGCTTATGTTTATGCTAGAAGAGAAAATATTGCATGTTAGATTTGTTAGAAAATAATGCTTTTGTTAATACTAGAAACAAATGCACCGTGAACTATATTTCTTTTACCATGTAATGTTTGTGTTTGCACTTTTGTTTTACCCTACAATGCTTCTGTCTTTTGTCTTTTATCTTACACTATATTTTCTTTACCTTGCATTGCTTATGTTTGTGCTAGAAACAAATCTAGCGGGCACTATATTTGTTTTACCTTATAATGTTTGTGTTTGTGCTAGAAAGAAATCTAGAGCATGCTATATTTTTTTTACCCTACAATGTTTTTTTATGCTTCTCCTTATAACATATTTGTTTTACCTTACAATGTTTTTGTTTATGCTAGAAGAAAACCTAGCATGAGCTAAGATTTATTTTGTTTGACCTTTCCATGCTTGTGTTTGTGATAGATTTTTTTTAGCACGCACTAGATTTGTTTTACCTTGCAATTCATTTGTCTGTGCTAAAAACAAATCTAGTGCGCACCCACATAGAATCTAGAGTGCGCTATATTGGTTTACCCTGCAATGTTTTTTTTCATGATAAAAACAAATCTAGCATGCTAAATTTGTTTTTACCCTGTAATGTGTTTTTTGTGCTTTTCCTTACAACATATTTGTTATAGCCTACAATGTTTGTGTTTATGCTAGAAGAAAACCTAGCATGAAATAGATCTATTTTGTTTCACCTTGCCATGCTTGTGTTTGTGTTAGAAAAAGAGTAGTGCGTACTAGATTTGTTTTACCCTACAATTCATGATCCAGGGATCTTTTGCTTATAGATGTATGAAAAGAATCACATGTGAAAATTGCAGCTTAACACAAAAATTTAATGTGCACACAAGAAAGAAGAAGAAACACATAAAGGTATGAAAATAAGACACCAAGACCTGATAATGGAGTTCATCCAACTCAGATTATGTCTCCGGGCCCTGCTTGATCAATGGGAAGGCCTTCATTCATTAAATGGCATGAAAAGAAGAGAATACAATCATCAGTTACATAAAAAGAGGCTTGTACCTCCATTCTAGAAGATGGCTGAGAAATGGAGAATTTAGATGGGGAAATGGATAGCACCACTACGTCTGTAGTGTTGAGAGGGGCTAAAAAAATATAAGATTTGTCCAATTCAAACAAAATGCTCTATCGGCCCTCCTGCGCTGCTCCTGCCTCAAACTGCGTGCCAAAATCCTGTTATAATGTCTTTTTTGTGACAAGGCCGCTTAAAAATCGGAGGTCTATTTTATTAGAATAGAAACCGTTCAGGTGGAAGGGTTGGCAGGCACAACAAAACCCCAAAGATAGTTTTTTATCATTTAAAACGATAATACACAAAACATTGAAAAACCTGACCACAGAGCCTTTTACTCAGACTTCAAATATATCAGATCGGGCTCATAAATATATCGTGTCCATGTTATATTGAAAATCACTATTGCTAAGGTTAATGGCCCTATATATCGGGAATTTTTGATCACCAATATGCCGATTCGTCGATCATCGATTGGATGGTTCACCGATTGCCGATTGGCCTATTGGCCGATCACCGATGTGCCAATATGTTGATCGCCGATATGCCAATCGCCAATCAAATTTGGACCATTGATCTATTTCTAATCCAATGGCTAAGATTGCACATTGCCATTGGCATATCACATCGCTACGGCCCAGGGGTCCTGCCTTTGGCATCCGCTGATGCTGATCTGCTGATTCGATCGCTCCTCCGATCATCAATTGCAATCGCTAATCACATGCCTTGAGTCCCGATATCAGCCATCACTAATCAGGGGTTCCACTATCCTTACCTTAAGCTTGCCTTTTGACTTCTCTGATTGCGATTTTCCTTTTAAAGGATTTAAGTCCATTTTTTGAGAAAATGCCTCATTTTCCAAAGGAAATAAGGCAAACTCTTTATGTGATAACTTCATCATTCGGACTTGGATTGGAGTGCTGTTCACACTATTGGAATCAGGGCAACGAGCACTTCGATTTGATGTCAAGATACTTGCTTTTTAACCACATTTAATTTTGAGCTTTTCCATGCCATTGTATCTAAAGATCCACCTAGATCAATCCTCCCCATTGAGGAGCTTTTGGACCACCAAAAGCTTTCATTAGTCAATTGGAAAGTGAGGGAATTGTTCCCTCACCCTTTCCTTCTCCAACCATTTTGCTTTGCTGGGGTGCATCCCCTTGAAACCAACTCGAAGGTATTCCACATCTTCTCGCCATGAAGTCCTGGTTCTTCTGTTAAGGATGATGTCTACAGGTAACTCATCGAGAGGCTCTGGTGCAAATAAAGGAAAACCTCCTACAAAGTCCATCGACATACTTTCCCATGGACGGCTCGGAAGAGGGAGTGGTGTGTAGAGCCCAAGTTTTCTATTAGAGGGCTTCTAAATAGAACACATCACACAACCATTTACATAGCGAGTCATACGAGGCCAAAAAAAAAAATCTTTGTACATGAAATAAAGTATTTTCGACACCAAAGTGTCCAGACACAAGAGAGGTGTGGGCCTCTCGAATTACATGTAGTCTTTCCCCTGTGGGAATACACAATTTTCCAAGGTGATACAACAATTTCCCCTGCAAGTGATAGCTGTCCACCTGTGAACCATGGGTTAGTTTTGCATAAATCTCCTTAAAGTCATCATCGTTAGCATATTGTTCAACATAACTCTCAAAAGACAATGAAGCATTATGCAAAATAATAGAAGCAGAAATAGGAGGGTGAAATAGAATATCAACCACTTTATTGCTAGTGCCCTTCTTATACTTTATTACCAGATGAAATTGTTGAAGAAAACCCATCCACCTGAAATGATGAGATTTCTACAATTTGGTTTGCAACTGAAGGTACTGCAAGGGTTGATGATCCGTATAGATGATGGTCTCCTTGTTGATCAGGTAGTGTTTCCACTTTTTCAGACTTTGCGCCAAGGCATAAAGCTTCTTGTCATAAGTGGGATAGTTTATCACCGCCTGAGAAAACTTCTCAGAATGGTAACAAATAATCTTCTTTTGTTGCATCAGTGCAACTCCCATGGCATAACTGCTGGTGTATGTTTCGATCTCGAATGGTTGTTGGAGATCTGGTAAGGCTAAGACTAGTGCAGTGTTGATCTTTTCCTTCAATGTTTCGAAGGACTTATGCTGTCTTCCTCCCCATTGAAAGACCTATTTCACACTTGTCAATGTGTGCAAAGGTGCTGCAATAATAGAGAAATTGGCAATAAATCTCCTCCAATACTGGACTACACCTAAAAAGCTACGGACCTCGGTTATACTAGTAGGCTTAGGCCAATTTACAATTGCTTCAACTTTAGAAGGATCAATTTTTAACTGACCATGACCAACAATATGACCTCTAGGTAACCCAAAGAGGTTTTCCTGAACTCACACTTTGACAATTTTACATAGAGTTCTTCATTTTTCAATACATCAAGCACTTTCTTTACATGACAGACATGTTTAACCTAACTTTTACTAAAGACAAGTATATCATCTAAATATACAAGAACAAATTCATCAATGAAAGGTCTAAAGAGATCATTCATGACCCTCATGAAAGTGGCTAGAGCGTTGCAAAGTCTGAATGGCATCATTATCCATTCGAACAGCCCTTGTTTGGTCTTGAAGACGGTTTTCCACACATCAGGCTCTACATTTCGGACCTGGTGATAACCACTGTGCAAGTCCAATTTGGTGAAATAGATAACATTCTTTAACTGATCTAATAAATCATCTATGCATGGCAAAGAGTAATGATTTTTCACCGTGATCTTGTTTAGTGCGCGGTAATCCACACACATCCTCCATGTCCCATCTTTCTTTGGGACTAAGACAATCGGTGAACCACATGACGAAGTGCTCGGCCTGATGACCCCTTGGTCCAACAATTCCTGCGCCTATTTCTTGATTTCCTCCATCTCAATGGTTGACATCTTGTACATGCCAATATTTGATAAAGGAGCATCTTTCTGCAAATGGATTTCATGTTGGATTTCCCTCTTCGAAGGTAATCCCTTTGGTTCTTGAAACCACTCATCATAATTAGAAATTAATTTAGATAATTCCTATTTATGTTCCTGATCACAACCCTGAAAAGCATTAGCTAATTCTACATATTTTTCCCTTACAACCATCAACATGCAACCCTTACTGGAATTCGCCAGCCTTTTCATTTGTCCTACGCTTACAAGGTTGGCATTGATTTTAGTTTGATGAGCCCTTATTATACATTCTACCCCATATTTTGTGATTTGGTATTTGTTTTCATGACAGAAAAAGACTACCTTTCTATCATACAGATATGGGCTCCCTAACACCATGCTACAGATATCCAATGGGATCACATCCAGTTCCACTTCATCCACTAACTTAGAAGTGATTACAAATTTGACTTTACACTGCTTGGTTACATTTAGTTTTGCTTTATCATGTATCCATCCAAGCGGGTAAGGTTATGGATGTGGTTTTGTTTCTAAGCCGAGTTTCTTTACCAAGGATTCTGTAATTAAGTTTTCTTGGGATCCAATATCAAACAAAGTTTCAACTGTAGTGTGGTTTACAACAACTCTGATATGAAACAGTTTAATTCTCTTTAGATCATTAGGAAGGGAGTCATTCATAGAACTAGTGCCTTCATGTGATTCAGAATTAACATGAAGTGTAAGAGTACCTTTTGTTCCCGTGGCTGTGATTAATGCTTCATCTTTGGAATCCAATCCAAGGTCTCGCTGCACATTTGCCACTATCTTCTGCTTCGCTTTTCCTCCATACTTCTTTGGACATTTTTCTGGGTGCTGTTTCTAATAGTGATCGTCATTGTGGCCTTCTTTTTTACAATGATTGCAATACGGTTGTTCTCCTTCTTTGGCTGCTGCCATCTTCTTCTCCTTTACTTTCCATTTAGCTTTGGATTTTCCATTGGGACGTTTGAATGGTGGTTTTCTGGAATGATCATCTCTTTTGCTTTTGCCCCTGTTCTTAATATGAATTGCCTTCATGCTGGCTGAGTCAATAGTGGTTGGTTCAATCAACAACAATGAATGCCTATGTAGCTATGCAATGAGCCAATATACTTAGTTACTACTTCAGGTGTAGCAAATGTAATACTCAGATTAAGTTCTTGCTTTCTAAACTCCTCTGTAAAACTCTGAACATCTTGACCTTTGCCTTGCCTTAAGTAGTGCTAACTCATTAAAGATTTTTACTTGTATCCCAAGGGATTAAACTGTTCCTTTAACGCAAAAATAAAATCAGGCCATGAGGAAAAGAGGTTACCCACATTCTTACTACTCTGTAATTTTCTCTCCCACCAAACGAGAGTGGTGCTTCTCAACCGTAGAGAGGCCAGCTAAATCTTTGCCTCATCCTCCATGATCTGTTGAATCCTACTGTAGACCTCAATATGCCTAATCCAATTACTAAGCTTCTCTGCATTACTTTCACCATTAAACATGGGAAGATCAAATTCAACTTCTAATTTAAAGAAATGTTTTTTAGATGCATCCCTTGAATTTCTACGATTATGGTGGTGAGAGGAAGAAGAACTTTCACTCGTGGAAGGAGAAGGAGGGGGATCTTCTCCACCATTTCCATGCGCTAAACCTTGTTCCTCTAGATTTATCTCTTCTTCTTTCTCCAGCCTTAAAACCAACTTACCGACATTCTCTGCCATTGAATAGAAGGTCTTGCGGAAATTGCGCTCCTCTTCAAGATGAGCTTCATCTTCCATGTTTCTCCTTCGATGTGCATGCCCTGCTTCAAATCGAAAAGCTCTTGTTCCCCTTCACCTCTTTGGAGCCTATTTCTTGTTAGCATACAAACATGCAATTCACATCTAAAAATCCCTTCTCTAATGCCACTTGATCCAGGGATATTTTTCTTAAAAATGTATGAAAAGAATCACATGTGAAAATTGTAGCTTAACACAAAAATTTAGTGTGCACACAAGAAAGAAGAAGAAGCACATAAAGGTATGAAAAGAAGTCACTAAGACTTGATAATGGACTTCGTCCAACTCGAACTACGTCTCCGGGCCCTGCTCGATCAATGGGGAGGCCTTCATTCATTAAATGGCATGAAAAGAAGAGAATACAATCATCGATTACATAAAAAGAGGCTTATACCTCCATTTTGGAAGATGGTTGAGAAATGGAGAACTTAGATGGGGAAATGGATAGCACCACTATGTCCGTGGCATTGAGAGGGGCTAAAAACATATAAAATTTTCCCAATTCAGACAAAATTCTCTATCGGCTCTCCCGCTGCTCCTGCCTCAAACTGCACGCCAAAATCCTCTCTCCCATACATTTTCCAATCATTGGGATTTTATAATGTTTCTTTTGTGACAAGGCTACTTAAAATTCATAGGTCTATTTTGTTAGAATAGAAACTGTTCAGGTGGAAGGGACAGTGGGTACAACAAAACCTCGAAGAGAGCTTTTTATCATTCAAAACGATAATACACAAAACGTTGAAAAACCTGACCCTAAAGCTTTTTACCTAGACTTCAAATGTATCAAATTAGGTTCATAAATCTATCGGGTCCACATTATATCGCAAATCATTATCGCTAAGGTCAATGGCCTTGTATATCCAGAATCTCTGATCACTGATATGCCGATTTTATGATCGCCGATTAGCCGATTGGCTGATTGTTGATTGGCTGATTCACCGATTGGTCGATTGGCTGATTGCCGATGTGCCAATATATTGATCGCCAATATCACCAATTAAATCTAGACCGTTGATTTGTTTATGATCCAACAGCTGAGATTGCATGTCGCCATCAGTATATCACATCGCTATGGCCCAGGGGTCTTGCCTTTGGCATTCGCTGATGCTGATCGTCGACACCGATCACTGATGCTGATTCTCCGATCTGATCGCTCCTCCAATCGCTGATCGCAATCACTAATCCCATGCCTTTAGTCCCGATATCGGCCATCACTAATCGGGGGTTCTGATGTCCTTGCCTTAAGCCTGCCTTTTGACTTCTCCAATTGCGATTTGCCTTTTAAAGGCTTTAAGTCCATTTTTTGAGAAAATGCCTCATTTTCCAAAGGAACTAAGGCAAACTCTTTATGCGATAACTTCATCATCCGGACTCAGATTGAGTGTCGTTCACACCGTTGGAATCAAAGCAACGAGCACTTTGATCTGATGTAAAGATAGTTTCTTTTCTGCCACTTCGAATTTTGAGCTTTTCCATGCCATTGTATCCAAAGATCCACCTAGATCAATTCATTTGTCTATGCTAAAAACAAATATAGTGTGCACTAGTTCTATTTTTACTTGCAATGCTTGTGATTTTGCTACAAACAAATCAAATGTGTGCTAGATTAGTTTTACCTTGCAATTATTATTTTTGTCTAAAAACAAATCTAGCATATGCTAGATTTGCATTACCTTGTAATGCTTGTTTTTGTTCTAAAAAAAAATCTACCGTGCTCTAGATTTGGTTTACCCTGCAATTCTTGAGGTTTTTCTAGAAGGAAATCTAGGGCACACTAGTTTTGTTTTACCTTGCAATGCATGTGTTTGTGTTTTTACTAAAATTTGTTTTACCTTGCAATGTTTATGTTTATGCTAGAAGGAAATCTAGCACATGTTAGATTTGGTTTACTTTCCAATTTTGGTGTTTGTACTAGAAACAAATCTAACACATGCTACATTTTTTTTACCCTGCAATGCTTGTATTCATGCTTTTGTTTTACTCGACAATGTTATTGTGTTTTTCCTTACACTATAATTGTTTTACCTTTGTTTCTAGCAGAAACAAAAGCATTGTAGAGTAAAAAAAGATAGTGTCAGGAAAAACACAAGAGCATTGTCGGGTAATGCATATGTTTGTGCTAGAAACAAATCTAGTGCATGTTAGATTTGTTTTACCTTACAATTCTTTTATTTGTGCTAAAAACAATTCTAGCATGCACTAGGTTTTCATTAACCTAAAATGCTTGTGATTGTGCTACAAACAAATCTAGCATGTGATAAATTGTTTTACCTTGCAATGCTTTTTTTTGTGCTAAAAACAAATCTAATGCACGCTACATTTGTTTCATTTTGCAATGCTCATGTTTGTGCTGGAAACAAATCTAGCATGCACTAGATTTCTTTTAACTTGCAATTCATCTGTTTATGCTAGAAGGTAATATAACACATGTTAGATTTTTTTACTTTGCAATGTTGGTGTTTGTGTTGGAAACAAACCTAACACGTGTTAGATTTATTTTACCCTGCAATGTATTTTTTTGTGCTAGAAACAAATCAAGCATATGCTAGATTTGTCTCTAGCCCTGCAATGTTTTTGTTTTTACTAGAAACAAATCTAACGCGTCGTAGATTTATTTTACCCTAAAATGCTATGTTTGTGCTTTTGTTTTACCATACAATACTTGTTTTTTTGTTAGAAACAAATCAAGTGGGTGTTATATTTGTTTGAGCCTGAAATATTTACATTTGTTCTAGAAACAAATCGGGCACATGCCAGATTTGTTTCACCATGCAATTGTTTTTTGTGAAAAAAAGAAATCTAGCATGTGTTAGCTTTATTTTAACCTACAATGCTTTTGATGATGTTATAGAAAAACCAATGCCACTAAACCATCAAAGGGAAGGCTAAAAGAATTACCTCTATCACAATGTAAAACTTACTCCCTCTATGACACCTTTTTTTTAGGGTGGTTCATGGACACTGAGTGATCGCTACATCCATGGGAAAATCTAGATAGATTAACCCCAATGGATCTACCCATTGACCAAACTAGCAAGGCCTAACTCCAAGGGCATCAAGGATATTTGACCCTGTGACCTCCCGATAGGTGAAGTACTTAGCAACAAGAAATCAACCAACTGAGCTATCCCTTGGGGCTCCTCTATCACACTTAATACTACATGCACTTTATATTTTGTAGTTGCAACTACTTTCATTTCTACTTTTCATCCTAGTACATCAATAACATAAGCATGTTATTTACGAAACTCCTCCCAAGCCTAAAAAGAGATATTATCCATTACAACAACAAAAATAGAATTTCAAGAATAGCTATCAATGAAATTTTCAAGAAGCATAAGCAATTGTGACCCATAAGTAGCACCTTCTACTATCAATCTTTTTTATTTCTTTATGATAACAATTTTCTCAGCATGCAATATAAAATATGATGCAATCATTTCACTCATTACTACCACACAATGTATATTGCACTTGATTGGTTGATGAACCCATATCTTTAGCATTTCGAAGGTTGCCTTCTTTATTATCCACACATACATTCAAGTAACCCCCACATTTCACATTCTCGATTCTATAGATAATTTATGCACCTATTTTGTAAATTAATCTTCAGTGACAAAAATAATTGGGAATTGTGGGTATCTCAAGTTATAGAAAAATCATGGAAAAAATTTAACCATTTAGATGGGAAATGGCTATATATGAAGGCTAATATAAATTCCCATGTATGAATCATTACTGTTTCCTATATATCAAATATTATGAATTATATGTCATATTGGTTGAATGCATTCATGTGTAATTGATCGATTTGTCATGGGCAACATTAGTTCCACTAATATAATTTTATTTATTATGACTTGGTTGTCAACAATCTTGCCTCTAGAGGTATGAAAAAGTCCTCTATTACTTACACATTAATTCATAGATATTTACATCTGGCCTCTATGTGGCATTGACAGGGTTGAAAACATGAGTTGCTAAGATGTGTGCCCTTGTATTTTAGTGGTTGCTAGTTGCATGAGATAATGCTTGGAGATAGTGATAAGAAGGAAAGTACTTAACTGAGAAGAAGGGGGATGAAGAGTCAATATTCCCCTTACTTCTTGTAAATCAAACAATGTAGTTCTCTTTTAGGATTCATAGAAGAGAATATTATTATAATTTTGGCTATTGATTAGACATGTTTGACATCTATTTTACTTCGAAAATTGTTGAGAATGGGTTTGTGGCATAATTTGGTAATAAAAATGTACTTAAGTGATATAGTGCTTCAATCACTTGTAGACATAATTATTTACCATGCTAATAATCTTCTTTTGAAATTGTTTTCATTATATTATAGTGTTTGTTTCCCTACATTAGGTTATCCTAAGAGATTGACCTCATCATGTACATCCATGCATTTCTTCTTCACAATGAATTATTTTAAAACAACCATGAATATAGAGTAAAATAATTTGATATCATGTTTACCATTATTTAGTTTGGAACCAATTCCTATTAAATTTATTATTTTTAGGTTTGAACCATATCCTATCAAATTTACCATTCCTATGTTTGAACCAATTCCATTTGATAAATAATAATGAACAATCCATAATAAAACCATCGATGTAATAGAAGCATACTTGATATACATTTCAAAAAAACTTAATCTTCACTTTGCATGACACATTACAAAGGTTTCTTTCAAAAGTATAATTAGGGTATGGCCAATTAAAGCTCTCCAATGATTTAGAATCTCTATTACAATCTTGTGATAGAATATAATCCATTTATTCTTCAAGAATGTTGGAAAGTACTAACTCCATCTATCAAACAAAAAGAATGAAAGGTTATCCCTTTCCTGTAGCTCTCTCAAGGAAGGAAATTATTTTCCTTTTCTACGGGGATATCCCTTTACTAGTGAGGGAAGGATATTCCTTTCCTCTAACTCAAGGAATCACCTAGCTTGTATAAAATGAAAGAGTTTTTATTATGGAAGATTAGAGCAGTATAAGTCTCAAAAATAGCTATAAAAGTAATTTGAAGAATGAACTAGAGAATTGGTTGAAACAAGGGTTTGAGAGGAAATCCTAGAAATAAGTAAAGCATAGTTAATCACTAAAAAAATGACCACTGGGGACAAAAATTGTTACTACCACTACTACAAAAAAATTCTTTTTTTTTTTGGGGTGGGGGGTGGGGTGGGGGGTCATAATCTACCTCCAAAAATGGGAATTGGAATTGGTTTTAGCATTAGGGGAATTGTTAAACCAACCCCCCTCCCCCAAAAACACATCACTCTAAAAGTCAAGCCTTTTAGGGCAATTTTTTAAAAGATATGAAATTCACACCAATCTCCGCCTTTTGGGGTAGTTTTAACCACCCCAAAAGTCATTTTTTTTGGGTGATTGCAAATTTCCCTTAAAAAGCCACTTCTAGGGGACTTTCAGAGTAGTTATTTAAACCACCCCCCCTGCCCCACCCCTTGCCTCCCCCTGCAAAAAAAGGCATCACCTTTAAAAGTCAAGCCTTTCAGGGGAGGTCTTTGAAGAGATAACTTTGATGAGTAGAAAAAATGGTTGAAGCCCCTCCTACCAATCAATGGCCCTATATGATGAGGTAGGGGTTCAATTATCCTTGGGCCCATCAAGGTCATGCCCCAATAGTTGGGTTAACTGGGCATGAAGCCTCTTAGAGTGGGCCAACATAGGGGTGTTGCCAAGGATTTTTTTTTTTTTTTGAAGAGATATGAATCGCCCCCAAAAGTGATTTTTAGGGGTGATTTAAATGACCCTAAAAAGTCACCTTTCAAGGTTGGTTGTAAACCACCCCCAAAAAGTCACTTTGGGGGCAATTTGAAACCCCCTCCAAAAGTGACCTATGGGAGTGGTTTAAAACCCCATTGCTAGGAACTTTTGGGGGCATTAGAAGCCTGCTCGTAACATATTTGGGGGCACTAGGAGCCCCCTTTGTAGCAACTTATGAGGGTCCTTAGAAACCCCTTGTAGCAATGTTTAGGGGTGTTAGGAGCTCCCCTCATAGTAACTTACAAGGGGGCTTTAGAACCCCCCTCCTACCAATAGTTGGGGGCGTTAGGAGCCCCCCTCGTACTATCTTTTGGGGGCATCAAGAGCCCCCCTCATAATATATTTTACTGGTGTTAGGAGCCGCCCTCGTAACAACTTATGAGGGAGGTTTAGAACCCCCTCTATAATATATTTTAATGGTATTTACAAACCCCCCTTGTAACTTCCTCAATTAACAAGTTTAGGCCTACATATTACAACACAATATATAAAATTACCGCAAAAGTGATAACCAATAAGAATAGTTTTAAAAATAGGTCAGTCTGAATTAGAAATTGGTCAAACCAGTTAGTTCACTAGCTAAACCAGCTAGACTAGGCAAAAAAATGGGTTAGAGGGCCGATTTCACCTTTTTTCACAAAAACCAGGTCTAACTAACTGATTTATGATAGAATCGGTTGGTTCATTGCCACGCTAGTCATAGACCCATCAGGAGGCTTTTTTGGGTGGAGGAGACTGAAGATCTTGAGTTCGATGTTGATTTTGATATTGACATGGTGTTGGGGGGGACAGAGAATATTTGGTAGTGGCAGTGTCATCGAAACTAGAATTAGTAGCCGCATCAAGCAAAGGCAAACAACCAACAGAAGGCACTAGTTGTGCAACTCGACCAAATTTTGCTTCCATTAGGTATACTTCTATTGTTATTTTTGGCAGTGCTAATATTGAGGTTGTAGATGAGGTTGAGGTATCCTCAGACTCTGATTCAGATGATGTTTATGTAGCTCCAGTTGATGATCCCGTGTCTAGTAGTGGTGATGAATTTGATCATAATGAGGAATGATCATGTTGATAACTAATATGTACCAGTAGACTTTTAGTCTTGTAGTAGGACAATGGCCCCATAGCTTGTAGCATTTGTTTTGGATTTTATAGGCCATTTAGATCCTACATTCTTATGTATTTTGTCGATGATTTGTATTGCACTTAGTTCCATTTTGATATATTCACCTTTACATGGTATATAGATGAGAAAATTTTGCATATTTTGTCTCTATTGGTTTGGAATCATGGTTTTAAATTTTAAAAATATGTTTTCATTAAAAATTAATTATTTCATGTATTTTTTTTAAGAATTGGTTCATTGAGATTTGATCAGTCTTGGTTTGAAATCCATTTTATTAGGTGGATCGGTTCAGTCACCGGTTCCAGTTTTTAAAACTATGCCAACAAGTTGAAAACTCTAATAGAGAAGCTCATTTAAAAGGAGTGGGGAAGCTTTGTGGATAGCTAAGAAATTCTAGATGGCATAATCATAGGCTGTAAGAGATCATCTAGTCCCTGAAAATCTCAAGGAGGAGTGGAATTCTTATTAAGCGTGACATGTTGAAGGCCTAAAACAGAGTGAATTGGGAATTTTTCATGCAAGTGCTGAGTGTTTGGGTTTGGTTAACCTGTGACTAAATGGATAAAGAGATGTGTAGTATCACATTATTCTCCCAAACTTGAGAAATTAGACAAGAGACCTGGATGTTTCCCTACCTCTTCATCATCATGGCTGAGGGGCTTAAAAGGTTCATAAATGCAATGATGGAGAAAGGGAAATCAAAGGAATGAAATCAGCTTCAACCATACAACGAACCTTCCACTGGAAATCTATTGGCAATAACCTAATTGCAGTAAAGGCAAACATCAATGGATCAAAGGCATTCAATAGAATCATGAATCTGTTTCTAGAGGATTTGGGAGGTGTGACAAATGAAGAAAAACCCATTGATCTTCTCTAATACCAACCACACAATTCAAGCACAAGTAAGAATATTTTTAGACTTCTAGAGGTCATCACTACCAATTTCTACTTGGGGGTACACTTTGTCCTAGAAAATTATTAGGAACTTATCAATGTTGGACCTTCAAACTCCTACCTTTAGCCCACTACTACAAAAAATAATTTTATGGGACCATCGTTATCTGCCTCCAAAAATGGAATTGGGGTGTGTGGGGCTATCATTAGGGGTGGTTTTTGAACCCCCCACCCTCACACACAAAAAAAAGTAGTGCTTAAAAAAGTCAATCCTTTTAGGGGAATTCTTTTAAGAGATACAAACCACCCCACAACTGGATTTTTGGGGGTGGTTTGGAACCCCCCTTAAAAAGTGATTTTTGTGGACAATGTTTTAAACCACCCAACCCGCTTGAAAAAAACATTGCCTCTAAAGTTCAAGCCTTTTATTAGCGGTGAGGAGCCCACCTCCTAGAAATTTACAAGCTCACTACTTTCTAATGCACTAAAATTCAATGATTGTGCACCAATTTTTCAATGAAATTATGTAGTTACTCCCACAAGACATGGATCCCAGTTTTGTTGATGTAATTTTGTTGAGTAATCCAACAAACATTTTTTCATTAGATGTATGAAACCCCTTCATTAGATATCCTCGTCGAAATTTTCAACACATAATCGTTGCATATCCAATGCATGTTTGTTGAAAGTGTGTCAAACATCTAACAAATAGTTTCATCGATTTTCCAATAGAGAACATAGAATAATCTGATAGAATTCCATCAAATATATGATGAAACTTTGCACAAAATATTCGACACCTAATGAGGCTATCCGATGGAGGAATGCTCGTTGGAAATCCAAAAAATATTTACGTTGAATATCCGATGGATCTAGGTTTGTTGGATATCTAAAAAACTTGTAGCTATTAAAAAAAATAACAGTATAATATATTTCAAGCTTTGAAGTTACCTAGGGTTACATAATTTTCTCTCAGTCTAGAATATGCTTACCATGTCCTAGAAGTTAACAAGATGAACTCTGCATATATCCAAAAAAAGTCAAAACCATTCTAAATAGGCTAGAGTCTAGGCCACAAGACCCTAAAGCTAAGAGGATTTGTGGGATTAGAAAATCATCTAATAAATTTTATCCCACACTTCTTATGAGGCAATGCCATTTGATGCATCAATAAAGGGAGGCAAAGAATTTTAGTGGACCATTTCTCTGGGGCATTTGAATCCTTGAAGTAGAGAATTTGTAATGCATGAGTTCCAAGTCTACCCTCTAGTTACCTTTTGAAATAAAATAGAAATTATTGAATTATTGTTGCAACAAGGGAGACCAATATCCTACCATTAAAAAAAATTAGTTGACACAATGAAAAGGTAACCAATGGATGACAAAGACATATCCTACAGTCCAAACAATGAAGTATCAGTAACTTAAATTATTTGAACGAGAGACAATTATCGTTTTATATCATAAGCCTTTGTAGATCCTTCAAATCCACTCCAAGGGGAAACAAGAACATCATTTCAACCATATTTTCTTGCAAAAATTTATAGTGGTCATCAAATACAAGAAAGGTACACACAACCACAGTTGAAAATTGATTTTCCTCAAGATTTCCTTTCTCTTCAATGACTGTTTAATGAAACTAAATCCTTTTCTTAATAAGTAATAAAATTGAATGAAAGTACAATCAATTTTTTAAGGGAGAGATGAGGCTTTGAAGGAGTATCACTAATCATTGTTATGGTTTACTCCTACCAACAAGGCTCCTTTGTCCTTCACAGAAGCAGTAGAATTTTGACAAATTCGTTCTCAACCTAGTTTTGTTTTAATGAAGACATCCCGAATTTAGCAATGGATATGGTAGTGGAATAATTAATATGCTCATCAATTTCCATTTATAATAGCTCCAGGTAGTAGTCCAAGGCTACAAAATTTGTGAAGATATAAATAATTCAGAATTTTGAAATTCTACTTAAAGAGCCAAGAAGAGAAATCCCTTCGGCTCGTTGAAAAAACTTTGATTGGAAACTTTATGGAGACTTGGCTAAATCAAAATACATTGGACAACTATATCTAGAATCAATGTAGCTCCTACATATAAGGCAAACATTAGTATTCCCTCTGTAGCAAGGGCTTCATCACTCTCCATTTTCAGTATAAGGCAGATGGGAATTGTTGGGAAAAATACTAAGAGGGGTTGGGGGGGGGGGGGGGGGTGAATTAGTATTTTAAAGCTCACTTAAAATTTTCTTTTCATATTCAGATTTCTGTATGTGACTATAATAAAGTAAACCTATCTATGTACGTGACTATTATGTAGACAACTAGCATATATCTAGTTAATTTATTTTTCAGTTAATTCATCATCTATTTAACTTGAACCAGTGTATCAATACTTCAATAAGAATTATTAAACAATAATCATGTGTAGTAAGAACAAAATAAATCATCACACATAAGAAACACATCAACGCACATGAAAACCAAGATTTTTAGGTGGAAACCCAATGTGGGAGAAAACCACCATTGTTGTCATCTCTGCCTTCATCTTTTATTATAATGAAAAACATCTTACAATCTTGTACTGGCACAGAATCATACCACATGCATGAACCCATCTGCAGAAGGCTACAACCTTCTCTCATTCTCTAGCCACTCGAAGGAAGATTTGAATTACTCATTAAAAACTCCAACCCTTAATACCTCCATGGATCACATTTCATAATTTTCATACTGGATCCACTTGAACCAAAACATCAAATTTGTAGGCCATGTTTCATCAAATTTTCAGACTGGACCCATTACCACCATTTACGCTCAATATCAAATAATAAAACTGAAACCAATCATCATTTCAAATCATTGTACCAATTGAGACCCAAATCAATATCAAACAACCAAAGCAGTTAGATCACTGTAAATCCATTCACTAGAATACCAATCCACATACTATTCATCACAGAAACTATATTCTATCACTGCAAACCTTGATCAACCATATATCAAAATATATATGCTATTGTTCTTAAGCATATCCACGCTTTCCATGAAGCATACCTGTGTACATATCTTAAAACACTGAACCCTAAAACTGGATCACTAGCATACTACTATACTCACTGGATCACTTACAGAACCAGTCATGGATCTCTAAACCACATACAAATATCAATATCAATATTGTTCAACTAATCATTCCATAAATCATTCAACATCAACCATCACTGTTAAACCCATATCATCATGAAAGACTTCATTGACAAACAACATCAAACACAATAAGGCTGGTTAATTTGATCATACATCATATTTAGCAAAACCCTAGCATGTGTACACGACCCTTACAAAACAATTCAGCGTATGTACTTGACTTTCATATTTGATACCCGTGTACAAATTTGTTCATATTGCAAAATTGATATGCTACTATTCAAAATATGATCCGTGTATGTACGCGCTTTTTTTGAAACGTATCTACATACATATATGTAATTATTGACTCATACCTTCGCTGCACAACAAAACTTCAGTCAAACCATTACACAGTAACAAGCAAAAGTCAAAAAATTATCATCACAAATCAAACCAACCCATAAACATATTTTTCAATGTATAGTCATTTCAGATCTATTGGCTCTAATCCATCATCATATTCCCACTTCATACTTATTTTAGATCAAACTATTCACTAATAACTCATCTCCATCTCCTTATATAGCTTAGGCATTGGCCAATACCATGGGTGAAACCCTTAGTTATGTCGATGGTATTCTTTGACAAGATCAAATATCTGTTGTCACACTCATTACTATGGGTCAATACCATGTGAAAGATCCTTGATATTTAGGATACCATGGTGTGGAAATTGTAAGTGATTTCTCTTCTCCATACTTGTGTGTGTACGTGGATTTGCTTCACAAAACCTTCAACCTGTGTTTATTTCTCAAAACATTAACTTCATCATTCTTCTGTCTCTGGATTGTTATGCCTTTTTTCAGACTCTTTGTCATATGTGTACTAGCTTGTAAAATCATCCTTTTATCATCATGTTTACAATCTTCATCAAGTAGGTTTCCATCAAGGAAAACACATTTGTCATAATGCCAACAATCTCCCCCTTTGGACTTGATGGAAACCACTTTGGTGTTTGGTCACCATCACCTATAAATGTATGTAAACACATCTGTAGATATACCAAGCATGCTCCAAACACCAAACTTCTCTCCCCCTTTGAAATCAAGGGTAAAGCGCTGACCAATGTTGAATGAAGGCTTTTCTCCCTTTGTTGACATGAGCATTGTAGATACTGAGTATGAATACTAAATATTGACCATGCTCCCCCTGATCACATGTTGAATTTTATGAAGATATACAAATAATTATGTGACTCTATGACTCAACCAGACATGAACTTTCCTATCACCAATGACTTATGATCACCCAACATAGTGGGGTTACATATTTGATCCAAAATTACATCATATGCCCAAAATGATGGGATTACATGACTTGACAACAATAGTCCACACGCGACTGAATTTTAAAATGATTTATAACAAATGTCTTTACATGACGTTTACATCAAGAGACAAATATGTCATTTATAACCAAAACCAAAGACCTCTATAGTGAGGTAACCAGACCAAGATAGTCTTCAACAACCATCATGTACTATGTAGGATATGTACCATAGATAATAACAACAACAACTCATCCTCAATATGCAATATAAGGCAATGTAGCTTCAATATCATCAACCTGTGACAAAATATGCAACATCAACAACATAAGTGAGAGCCAAGCATATCATTATAAAGTAAGATAGGACAATGTAGCATCATTCTTCAACATCATTAAAATATGCCATGTTTCCAAGTGTCATCCAATAGATGTAGCACTAGTATATCAATAACCATGTCTCTGTAGCAACATCATTCTTCTTGGCCCATTACCTTCATACAAGAAAAAATTTCACATCAAAAACGATTTCACCAATATGTAATTCAAGTAGTCATCCATAAGATCCCTTTCTGTAATATGTATGAACTCATCATCATCATCAACCAATCATAAGAGTGTGAAAGCAACCCATCTCTTGAATAAAAGTAACATTATGACATTTTATATTCATCTCTTCTAGCAACATATAAGCATCATCCATATTTCACCATAAGTAACTTATGAAAAATGACAACAACAACATATAGTTATCATTCAAAACTTCAACAATCATGTGTGTCTTTAGCAACATTACCAATATACTTATCATGAACACAATTATTCAACAAGGGATACTAAAGAAATAATAATGCCAACAATGCATTATTAGAAGCATAGTAAATGCTCCCCCTGAACCTATGCCAACTATTCACTGTCAGATCTGATAACATTAGCTCATCCATCAATTAGGTCAGTAAAGCTTCTTCATCAATCAATAAATCCATCAAATAATCAATGTCATATTCAATAATACATAAACCATCAATACCACTTCTAAGTAACGTCCATAGATGGTAACCATCATAATAAGAAAACCAAATAATAACTGTAAGAAGTATACTAGATCCTTTCCCTAAGTCTGTCCTAATGATTCTTCATCATAGGAAAATATATGTGACTATTTGTATCAAAACTCACGTATATACACGATTGTCATTCATAATATCTACATACAAAACGTAAAATGCTGAAATTGCATAACCACATCTCCTCCTGAGCCTATTTTGCTTGTGCTTGTTCATTGTTATTACATTAGATGAACTTTCAGTAATGTAAGTAGCATGAATATAAAAAACAACCATGGGAGTCATCATTAAGACAACATATGTATTACTCCCCTCGAGATTACATATTACTAATCCTAAGGATCTGATAGTTATTTTTTTCTCTTATGAGGTTATGTACCTCACAACACTTCTGCATTCATTGTGAGAAGTAGGCTTTAGGAACCAATGGACTGCAATAGGGTCAATCTTCCCTACATTTATGAATGAGATTCCTTCTTCTTCCAGATCTAATCGCAATTTCTATTTATGCGTTATAACTTATCCCATCTCTTGGTTCTTTTTTTCATACTTGATCTGCAACCAGTGGACTTATGCCCAAATAAGTTACAAGAGAAACAATATCCATAAAAAAATCCTTTGTGCATAGGAACAGATCTTGTCCTTGATCTAGGAGATGTGTAATTGATTCAAATTTCCGTGGAAGAACACTATATTTTTTTTGTCATCACATCATGCATACCCAATGCCCATCTTGATCAAAGGAAAGCATTGTTCATTAATAAATTTATCTAGAGACTCAGATGCCTTTGCCCATTTGTAGATTTTCTCTTAATCTTCCTTTAAGGTCATAATTTTAGATTCTAATGTTTCACAATGATTTTCCTTTTCTTGAATTTGTTTTCTTATGCTTTTAATTATTCTATTAGTTGCTTCTAATTCCATTTTTAGCATGTTTATTTCTTCAATCATACTGCTTTCTTTTGATTCCAACCCTTTGTTAGCATTCTTGAGTTTATCATTCTCCTTTAGAGCTTTCACTAAATCATCTATCTCACAAACATTTGATTCATCTATTTTCTGATCTTCAAGAGCCATAAGTACAAGATAATTTGAATTTGATTTTTCTTGGTCATCAAATGTGCTATGAAGATCTTCATTAGAGAAAAATATTTTCTTATCAGAGAGCTTCTTTGTAGTAACATTCTTTCCATTTTCTTTGTGATTTTCTCTATAATGACATTTGGATGCATAATGGCCTAATCTTCCACAATAAAAACATTTAAATGGAATCTTACCTCTGGATTTTCCAGTTCCAACTTCCAACCTTCTTACGAAGTTTTCTTCTTCATCATCTAGTATGTAGCTTGTGTCTTTGGTGCTTCCTTTTATTTCTCTTTATATGTGGCTTCGACGACTACTTCTCTCATGTACGAAGGACCTCCTTTCCTCATCTCAAATGTTGTCAATATTCCATGCAGTTGATCAAGTGTGATACTTTCAGATTCTACATTTCTTCAATAGACAAGACTTTGGAATCGAACTTCAGAGTTAGTGATCTCAAAATATTCTCAACAATAGTAGAATATTTTGTTTCGTCACCAAGATTTCTCATGGAATTAACAATTTCATCTACTCTAAGGAAAAATGTTATAATGATTTCATCATCATGCATTTTCAGTGTCTCATACTGTATTCTAAATGATTGGAGTTCAACACTTTTTACCTTGGTGTCACCTTCATAGCTTTGGATAAGCTTATCCCAAATTGTCTTTGTTGTTTTTAGCTGGATTACTTTCACGAATTCGGACTCAGCAAGACTTTCCAAGATGGAATTAAGAGCCTTTGCATTGATTTCATATTGTTTCTTTCATGCAATCTCAGTGGGAATGGAGGCTCGATATTGATATCTAGTTTCAACGATTTCCCATACATAAGATCCTAGTGTCTACAAGTATGCTCTCATCCTAAGTTTTCAAAAGACAAAGTTAGTTCCATTAAATAAAGGTGGCCTGATAGAAAATACTCCTTCTTGATTACTCATCTTGACGAATCTCCTTCAAGCGGTCAAGATTCTTCTGAAGAACCTGGCTCTGATACCAATTGCTTGGAAAAATACTGAGAGGGGGGGTTGGGGGGA
The DNA here is from genome assembly GCA_000404065.3 of Pinus taeda. NCBI lineage: Eukaryota > Viridiplantae > Streptophyta > Pinopsida > Pinales > Pinaceae > Pinus > Pinus taeda. The sequence goes on from APFE030697917.1 coordinate 58,468, forward strand.
TGAATTAGTATTTTAAAACTCACTTAAACTTCTCTTTTCATATTCATATTTTTGTATGCGACTATACAAAAGTAAACATGCATATGTACACAACTATTATGTAGACAACTAACGTATATCCAACTAATTTAGTTTTCAGTTAATTCATCATCTATTTAACTTGAATCAATGTATCAGTACTTCAATAGACATTATTAAACAAGAATCATGCGCATTAAGAACAAAACAAACCATCACATATAAGCAACACATCAACACACATGAACAATAGGATTTTTAGGTGGAAACCCAATGTGCGAGAAAACCACCAATGGTATTGTCTTTGTCTTTATATTTTATTATAATGAAAAAAATTCTTATAATCTTGTACTAACACATACTCATATTAGCATGGAGGTACCCACCTATAGAAGGCTACAACCTTCTCTTGTTCTCCAGCACCCATTAGAAGGGAGCTCCAACCCCCTGATCGCGTTTACTGGCACCCACCAGAAGGGAGATCCTACTCCCTGATCAAATTTACCATCCGAATTGGAAGAAAGTTTTGAATTCCTCACTGAAGACTCTAACCCTCAACACCTCTATGGACCATGCTTCATAATTTTCATACTGGATCCACCTAAACCAACATAAAATCTGTAGGTCACGTTTCATCAAATTGACACACCACCATCATTTATGTTGAATATAAAATAATAAAAATGAAACCAATCATCATATCAAATCACTTAACATTGTTGTTACAGATCCATTTGGGCACATAAAATCCCAACATTCAGATCAATGATTTAGGACTCGTCAAACCCTAAAATCATTTGTTTCATGCCCTAAACAAGTCAACCCTTTGAATGCCTCCTTCCCAGACAGTTTCATGACTTGAAGACATCTAGAAATTTCCTCTAGAGGTACCAGCACAGGTAAGCCCTTATGAAGGTGCACTGCAGAGTAGCTAAGTCCACTGCCAAGGTGCTCTGCAGAGCACTTAGGCTTCCTTTCACCTACGCTGGGCGAGAAAGAGCGAAATTCACATAGGGTTTGGGGAATATTCTTATCTTATGGAGTCATCTAGAAGTTTCCCTGTCTTATCAACTCCTATGAGCTTGAAAATTGATGAGGAATGAGTTAAGGATCATCCTATCTTCTCGTCCCTTCCTCCATGGAACTAATTCTAAGTATGGAAGGCCATTCAATGTCACCATTAATGACAAAAACTCCCTCATGTTCCTATAAATTGACCACTCATCTAAGTGATTAGGGGGCTGGATTATGTTGAATTGTAAGGAGATAATGCTGTTATGAGACTTGACTTTGGAGTAAATGATGTGATGCCACAAGCTTGTCTTGCTTTTGATGTGATGTGGATGGGATCCAAGCTGGAGGAATAACATTGAATCAGACACTGATGGTTGTAATTCCTTCTTCTATCTAATAAAGTGTTTGAACCTTTTTCCATATGATGTGTTCTTTCATAATGCATATATGTATGAATTTCTTTTGATTCCACTCAATTATATCCAATGGATTGTATGCTTTTATCGGTTTTCCTCTTCTGTTGTGTTGACAGGGTAATTTTCAAGCGGATTAAGAATAGGAAGGAGCGACGAAATCAATATAAGGGAGACGAGAGGAAATCCTAACTACAGGTAGGCCTTCTATCCTCTCTTCTTATCTATTGCTTATAGGGAAAGTCTAAAACACTTTAAACTGTTGTTCTAGGCACAACTACTTGTCTAGTGAATTAGTATTTATCCGTAGATGCTAAATTCTCCAAAACAAATTAGTGACTCCGCTGGGGAAGAATCCTCTTTCCTAGTAGCTTATCCACCTCCTAAGACATCCTTGTAGACTCTACTTGTGTTCATAGATTGTAATTCAGCGATTTACATTGAAAAATTGGTCAAAACTGTGTCAAATTGCCTCTTGAAATGGCTTACTGTCACCAGCGCAGGCTTGTGAGGGACATAGTGCACTACAAAGCATCCCTGGCTTAGGGACAGTGCTCTGAAGTGCACTATCTCCCACTCTAGGCTACGCTGATCCTCCTAGGATCAGTTTCCCACCTTTGGAAATGGTTTTTACCAAATTTTCTCTATTTGTTTGTTTGTTGATTGATCAATGAATGTTATGTCTCTAAAAATGAGTGTTTATCTCCTGGTCTAGCCCAACTTTGATTGGATTGATTAATGTTTCTTCATGTTTTCTTTGTGTGTGATGATAGGAATAGTGTAGGTAAATTGCATTTAGAATGTGCTCTTTGCTCTTTGATCAAAAGAAATTTGATCACTCTATCCCTAAGTAGGTAGTATTTTCATCGTTAAATTGAATGAAAAGAATGCTTATCATGATAGTTGCATTCTTAGGAATTTCAGAATACATCACGTGGTGAACTTGAAAGGAAAATTCCTAAGCAAGATCAACTTAAAATAAACATCAATTTACCTAATGGAGCATTGTCATTAACGAGAACATTTAGTGGTTCTAGGCTAGAGACATGTTTCGACATCGTAAAAAAAAAGCAGTTGTCGCTAACTTATCTGCAATACATCTTGAGTGTGATACCTCATTACACGTATGTGAGTATATCATAGCTTGTCCACATACCTTCGGGTATATAGGGTAGTATTACAGTACGTAAAGTATATGGGAATGATCTCATTGTGTGGTTTTGCATTAGAAAATGCTTATACGGACTAGGCCTCCATGTACCTTCGGGTATATATGGGAGGACAACTCTAGGTTGCTATCCATACTTAAGTAACTGATTCGGTCACCTTGTAAACTGTGATACACCGAACACAACATTCAGGGAGATTGCCTGCCCGTACTTCTTGGTTCGCTAGGAGGTATTCTGCAGTTCACAGTTGCTTGGTAAACCTTTTGCCTAGTATACCCCTTTTTTGTTTATTTCCTTTTTGATAATAAAATTAATCAACAATCATGGAGGAACATCAATCCATACCCCATTGTTAGCAGAGAACAACGAGAAAACTGTGTTTGCCTCCCGAAGCGATACCAATTCGGGCAAAGTGGTCTCACTTAATTGAGTCTAATACATCAAGAACTCCTAGTTCTTCATCTAAGTTACTTGGATCATCTATTTTGATAAGTACAAAGACTCCAGTTACTCCAACTATTTCTGGCCCATTTGTTTCTGAAGAAGAAGTTTCACAATTATCTGAGGACATTAGCACTAATCCTAGTGAAACAGTAACTAAGGTTGTTCAACAACAAGTTGATCCTCAACTTGAAGTTGGTCAACAAGAAAGTACTTCTGAACTTGAATCAGTTCAACCAGAAGTTAATCCAGAATTTATCCCAGTTTAAACAGAAGTTACATCTGAACTTGAAGTTGTTCAGGAACCTCTTTCTGAAACTGTTGTTCATTTACCCGAACATCTAGACTTCGAATTTGAACATTCAAAAGTTGTTACTTTACTGGAAGATGATCAATCAGTTACCCCTCAGACATTAGTAACTATTGAAAATTCAACTTCATCAACACAAGAAATCTTTTATGGACCTGACGGTGAAGTTCTTCCACAGGTTTAATTGCTATAGAGGAGAAATTGGAAGAAGATTCCACACATGGAACCCTGTTTCACTTTGGAACTGGGCTTTATCTTTACCCTAATACTCTTGATTTTTTCACTTCATTTGATCCTGCTTGTTTTCAAGTCCCCATCGATTCTTTATGACTACTTTTGGGTTAGTTAACTATGGTTGAACAACCGTCAACATCTCAGACTATATCATTTGATGCAGCTGCAGTAGAATCTTCTGTTGTAACCTCTTTAGTGTTTTCTACCACACCTAAGTCGCACCTGTATGGTGAACCGTCCATCCCGGTTGGTTACCAATCATTTTCTGGAACCCACTCAGGGGTTGCTTCTACACCATGGTCATCACCCATGTCCTCAACTGGAATTTTACTTGGTTCTTCTCTAATGGGAACTCAACAATTTGATCTTGCATATTAGTATCAAACTGGGCAATCTGGTCAACAAAGACCTATGTATCCATTAAATACTGGATTATCACCATATGGAGAGTAATATGCTTATTCACCGTATCCTCCTTATTCTAGAGGACTACCATATGGTAATATCCCATAGTATTCAGGTAAATATGGAATTAGAGTTTGTCAATGGCAACCAACAATGCCAGTTCAACCGTGTCAGCTATTCCTAATACACTTGTTGTTACTACTGTACCACATTCAGAAGTTCAAACTATTGTATCTCAACCAGTACAAACTAATCCTTCTACCTTGCAACCATAAGTTTCAGGTCAAGAATTTCAAGTTCCTCAAGTTGTTGTCTAACGACCACTTGTTTTTGGAGTTCAACAACAACCTCAGGTTAGTATACCCTTATCTAGACTAACCCAGGCTTACACTGGTATAATTTATTCATAACCTGGCCAACCATTCATTGTTGGACAACAACAACCGTTAAATCAACAACAGTTGTACCAACAACAATACTTGATTCAATAATCGTGGCAACCTCAATTTCAACAACCCTAATTCCAGCAATTCCAACCCCAGTTTGGACTTGTTTCACAGGCTCCACTTGGTTTTGGTCAATCTCAAGCTTACCAAGATCTTGGTCAACAAGGCTTTGTAGGTTATGGACAACCACACATTCAACCTGGTTATCAACAACCACCTTATACTAGTTTTGTTCAATAACCATACCAAGGTTACCAAATGCAGATGCCCTATGTCGATATGCAAAGGCCTATTGCTCAGGCAATTTTCCATCATATCCTAGGTATGCTCAACCTGACTTGAATCCATAGTTTCCGTTTGTAGCAACTTTAGAATTACCAGATTTAAATCGGCTCACTAATGATCCAATCTTATATGCACCTTGGTGGTCGATAATTCTGCATAAGTTACCATCTAACATTCTGAAATTTAACGGAAATCCTGGAGAAGACCCATCAAATCATGTCATGACCTTTCATTTGTGGTGTTCATCAAACTCCTTAAATGATGATTTGGTCAAACTTCATCTTTTCCAAAGAACACTTACTGGTCGAATAGCTAAATTGTACTCGAATTACGAAGAGCTTCTTTCGATAATTTCACCACTTTAGCCACTACATTTTTGACCCACTTCCAGTTACCTATTAGATACGAGACTAGAACGAAACTCCTAACCAACTTTAAACAGACTACGACTACCCATATATCATATCATATTCATGAGTGGCGTCATCGTCATCGAATGGTTAAGACATATGTTCTCGATCAACTTTTAGCTGAGTGGTTCATAGAATCCTTGTTGCCATCAATCACCAAGGATGTGGCAAAAGGTGGATTTGTCACAAAAGAGCAAGTTATTGCTCATGCCCAATACTTGGATTTGATTTACACACAATCCAACATGCTTTATGATAAAGTTCCCAATGCACCTCGACCATCTTTCACTATTCCCCCTACTCCACGATCGAGTAAGGACTCTCATGTCGACGATGGTGTGATTAATTCTTCAAGCATGCAAATAGCAGGAAGACCATCTGGTCAAACTCTTGCTATTTCGAATCAAACTATCAATGCATCAAAAAATACTCTTGCCTCTAAGATTAATGCCGTGTCATCTAACAAAGGCAAAAAACCAAAGCAACTAGGGAGGAAGCAAAATGGGAAAAACAAAAAGAAACAAGAAAATTCCCCTCTAGAGAAATCATCTGATTCCTCTACTCCAGCAAGGAAACCTTGTTATCCATGTCTGATATGTAATGATGAGCATTTTACAAGAGATTGTCCACATCGCTCTGAGGTCTCTAAACTTTTAAAGATTTCAAACACATTGAGTGTTGACCGATCCGTTTCCAACCCCGGAGACACATTTGGTTCCAACAAACCATGCTTCCACATGCCAAGTACTCATGTTATCCATCACAAAGCCACAAAACGAGGTTTTGGTGTCAACGAGAAACAAATATTATGGAAATCTGTCATCATCATTGAATAATTAGGCCACTGATCAACTAATCCTTTGACTTCAACTTCATCTGAAGCTGTTCCACCCATTGTACCTAAATTGACAATAAAACCACCAAAGGGAGTTGTGCACAAATCAACATTCAACCCTTGGGCTCGAGCAACTCAAAATTATAACATAGTGGAATATCTTGCTCAATCACCTTCTGCTATGTCGACACTCGAGGTGTTGCAAAATTGTCCCTCCCAGAAGTAGGCTTTACTATTAGCAATAGGCAGAATAGATCCTACAGATTCAAATCTTGTGGTTTTTAACCATGCGGGATATACACCACAGTTACCGGTGCAATTAGCTTTCCTAATCCAAGTAATAGCTCTCAATAAGAATGTTCACCAAACTATTATTGATGAAGGGGCATCTACTTGCATTATGTCCATGAGATACTGGAAAACACTTGGTTCACCACCATTGTAATGATCACCAACCATGTTGAAAGCTTTTGATGGAAGAACATATACTCCATGTGGGTTTTTGAGTAACCTGCAAATCAAACTAGGGGGCAAAACAGTTACTATTGAAGTTGAGGTAGTTGACGGACCCCTCAACTACAACATTTTACTGAGAAGGCCTTGGGTACATGCTATGGATGTTGTGGTTTCCATGTACTTTTGTACTATTACATTCCCTTTTAAGGGTGGAATCACAATCATTAATTAGCTAGCCTTATTTGCCAATAGTTCACAGGCTATGGGAAGCACTCTGTTGGTACACGAACCCCCGTTGTCACTTCAAAGTTTTGGAGTAGGTATCTTTAAAGATCCTTCCCTAATGGGTACTTCTACCCTACCATCACCATCTGATTTGGTGGAAGTGGCAAGGGTAGAGCCTTGCAACATGATTTTCTCCACCTCATCTGATTTAAGGAGGATTACCAACAATGTTAAAGTTGATAGTAAAGTTGAGGTGATTCTGTTAAGCCCCATTGAATCATCATAACAATAAATCTTTTGGGCTTGTGCGGTAAACCCAAATCCACACTCAACAATTGTATGGGTAGATAGGTCATTAGAATATGGTACCTCTTCATATCCTTTTTCACATATACATTCTATGGATGAAGGAATCATCCAATCACTAATGATAGGAGAGGAACCATGGGAAAATTATCATCATCGTTCCCATCTTCCACTAAACCACCCATCATTCGTTGATTTCCTATTGAATTCATTTTTCATAGACACAATCGAATTTGAGTGAAATCTGTCAAATATTGAAGAAACGATTTCTATTAATATTTTGACCAAGCCTAATATTGTAGAGAAAATTAATGTCGGAAAATCGTGTTCTCAATTGGAACTTGATAATTATCGTGCTCTTTTCCATGAATTTAGAGATATTTTTGCATGGCCTTATGAGGAGATGCCAGGAATTGACTCTAGTATTGTTGAACACGAAATTAAAATGTACCTTGATGTCAAGCTAGTTTGACAACAGCTTCAACCTTTTCATCCAAAGAAAGCTGCTGCAATTAAAGCAGAAGTTGAAAAACTTTTGCTGGCTAGTTTCATTTATCATGTTCCTCTTACTGACTAGGTTTCCAACATTGTTCCTGTCATGAAGAAACAAGGAACAATACGAGTGTGCATTGATTATAGGGATGTAAATCAGGCATGTCTAAAGGACAATTATCCTACACCTTTTATCAACCAGATTATTGATGAATGTGCTAGATGTGAAATATTCTCATTTATGGCTGGATTTTCCAGCTACAATCAAATCAATATATGCCCACAGGACTAATTGAAAAAAACTTTTATTTGTCCATGCGGCACATTCGCCTACGGGAAACTCCCATTCGGTTTGAAGAATGTTGGGGTTACATTTCAGAGGGCTATGAATTATGCCTTCCATGACATAAAGAAAATTGTTCAACCTTACCTTGATGATTTACTGACTCATTCACGAAAGTGGACTGATCACCCGCAACATTTGAGAGCAATATTTTTATGGTACTGACACTACAAGATTTGACTCAATCCACACAAATGTGTGTTTTGTGTTGGTTTTGGTCACTTTCTTGGATTTGTAGTGTCTTGAGAGGGGGTTCGACTCGATCCTTTAAAGGTTTAGGCAATTTTGTATTTGCCTCCACCTTCAATTCTTTTACAGTTACAGAGACTCCAAGGGAAAGCCAACTTTCTGAGGAGGTTCATTCCTAATTATGTTGAAATGGCTAAAGGTTTTACATGTCTTTTACAAAAGGAGATACCCTTTAATTGGGATCAGGTTGCGCAAGCTTCCTTTGACGCTCTTAAAGATACCCTGATTAGAGCTTCATTAATGTATTCTCCAAATTACCAAAATGACTATTACCTGTATCTTTCCGTTGTAGATACAACAATTGGCATGGTTTTAGTCCAAGAAGAAAATGGGATCGAACATCCTATTTATTACTTGAGTCGTAATCTCAACGATACAGAAAGTAAGTATTATTATGTTGAAAAACTAGCTTTGGCAACTATGCAAGCTGTTTAAAGATTTCACCATTATATCTTGTTACAGAAAACAATTGTCATTTCAAATTGCAACCCTATGACATACATTCTGTCACGTCAACTGATGGGGGGAAATATTCAAAATGGATAGTTATTTTACATGAATTTGATTTAGAATTCATCAAGTCTAAGTCAAAGAAATCTCTTGTTTTCGCTAAGTCACTATGTGATCTTCCCTCGACCTCCATCGAATCAAGATCCAAACAATCAATTTTGGATGAGTTTCTATTTCTAATTTTGTCATCTGACGCCTGGTATGGAGATATATTGATTTATCTCCAAACCCAAACTTTCCGGTAAGATACCTCTCGCTTGTAACAATGACGTATTTGTTACCAAGCCAAAGATTATCTGAACATTGGCGACACACTTTATCGTCATGGTATCGATACAGTTTTATGGAGGTGCCTCATGCATGAGGAGGCCGAGAAAGCATTGAATGATTGCCATTCTTGTGCCTATGGTGGACACTTATCTAGATATACAACCGCATAAAGGATTCTTCGTGCTGGTTACTTCCGGTTGACTATATTTAAAGATTATATTATTGTTGTCAAAAGCTGTCATGCATGCCAGATATATGACTGAAAAACTAGATTACCACTTGCACCATTGCATCCAGTCATTGTTGTTGGCCCATTCGCCAAATGGTGCATTGAATTTATGACATGTAACCCTACATCGGCTAGGGGGCATGGGTATATTATAGTCGTTGTTGACTATTTTACCAAATGGGCTGAGGCAATGCCAACATTGAACAACAGTGGTGAAACGACTGCTCTTTTCTTTTTTAACCATGTGGTTGCCTGGTTTGGTGTACCACAAGCCATAGTTACAGATCATGGGTTGCATTTTTGCAATCACATGATGGTTGAGTTGACTGCTAAGTTAGGACTGTCACATGATAGTTCTACTCTGTATTACCCACAAGAGAATAAACAAGTTGAGGCCATCAACGAGGTCTTGAAGTAGATGTTGCAAAGAATGATAGGGGATCATAAAAGAAACTGGCACTTAATCTTGTAGTCTTCCTTGTGGGAATATTGAACCTCGGTGAGAAATGTAACTGGATTTACACCCTTTTAGTTGGTGTATGGTTTGGAAGCAATCTTACCGATACAATGTGAAATTTCATCGCTCAAACTCGCAATTGACCTGTTACCCGACACTTCTGAAGAAGAAGTACGTTTCATGGAATTAATCCATCTGGATGAAACCCGTCGTGATGCCAGATTCGGTAATGAAGCACATAAGAAATGTATTAAGGCACAATATGATAGGAATGTCAAGCCTCGTATCTTCTTAGAAGGACACGTGGTCTTGATTTATGATCAGGAAGCTGATAAACTTGGAGCAGGGAAATTCGAACCAATGTGGATGGGTCCTTATGTTGTCAAGCGTGTTATGGTGAAAGGAGCCTACGAGTTAGTATATTATGATGGGATTCCATTATTGCAACCCCGAAACAGGCTGTAGCTTAAATGTTACTATGCTTGTTTAAGTGTAGTAAAACTCACTGTATATATGCTTTCATTGCATGTGTGTGTGTCATTTAGAGATTTTTATCTCGTTAGTAATCCGCTTTGCATTTGTTGTAGATGTCGGAGGCTTTGAAACCTTTTGTTGGGTACACTGATGGTGCTATTCATAGTATGCAGAATTTGTCTTCTACAGCATGGGCCATTTTCGCTCCAAGTTGCGAGTTAGTGAGTTTTCAATGGATTTGCATCAGTCGATTGATGAATAATATCGCTGAGTATAGCATGTTGATTGAACTACTCTCTAATGGCATTTCACTTGGAATTCACCGAACCATTGTTAGGCTGGACTCACAGCTAGTTGTACTACAACTAACAAACATTTATACTATCTGAAATCCAACAATTTTTCATATGTTCCTTAGAGTTCGTATTTTTGGAAAGACGTTTTGAACACATTCAATATCAACATATTTCTAGAAATGTTAACACATTAACTAATTCTCTCACGAATTACGTTTTAAATAGACATTTGCAACATATGTAAAAGTAATATTTTCAATTCACATCATTAGTTGAATAGGATTGCATATAACCATAAAAACTCTGAAAGTAAAATAGACACACGTTTTAAAGGTTTTTACAGAATTTGTGCCCAAGACACATTTGGTCATCTGACCCAAAAACTCAAAAATGCATACAAAATATCCTAAGTAGATCTAGTGGTGCTCATGGTAACAGGTCACAGCTTGTGCTATCATGCGCAAAAGCCTAGCCCAATGGTTAGGAACACCAATAGTTTGGTGTTGCAGCCTCATAGGTAACTCCTTGATCTGGATATCCGGAATACCAAGCGTTAATCCCTCTATGTGATCCTGCAATTCTACTAAGGTCTCGACCAAATCCAAGTCCTGGAGAACTGCTCTCCTGATGTTTCTCTGCGCTGGCCCACCTGCAATTTGTTGGTGTACCGTAGGTCGAATAGTACCCACATCTATATGCATAAGAGTAATTTTAGTTTAGTCTTGGAAACATTAAAAAAATCAAAAAACTTGTAGAAACTTGAAAAATCAAAAAACACTTTGGCCAAACAACTTACCCATAGCACCGTATTGTGCTCCAACTGGTGGAATCAAATCTGGATCTCCATGATAATCCATCCCTAAGTATGGATGCTTCTTGATAATGACATGTTGTTGCTCAAGCCAGCTGAAAAATGCAGGGGGGAAAATGATTGTTGATTGACTAGCAAGTTGAGCCATCAATTCGACCCAAATCTAAATATGTGGATCTCTAGGACCAACCACACCCAGGGATACATGTTTTGGTTGCATCAATGGGATTTTCTCTAAGGAAAAAGAAACCAAGATTGAACCATAGCAAAAATTCTTCATCTTACCACTTTTTACCTTAGTTAGTTATTCTTTCAATAGTGAAAGTAAAACCTCATACCAATTGAAAACTTTTGGCTCTAGACAGTCAAGTGCATATTGCATATAAGATCTGTTCGCCAGATGTAGTGTCACACTGCTAGCCAATTTTGCGATCATAAAGAGGATCATTCTTAAAGTCAAATCACTTACATCCCAGATGTTTATTTTCCCATCCTTTCGATGTTGTGTACTTGGCTGACAAAACTTTCTGATGTAATCTCTCGCCAGTTCACCTCCACGGGAAAATCCAGAAAGTGAGATGGGGGCACCTCGCCTCGAAAGTCTGGTAAGAAAGTAAATATCCTCAATAGTAATAGGGACCATCTTGTCCCTAATGTGAAATGTTTGATTTGTCGGATCCCATGCATGAACAAGGAACTGCAATAGTTCTATTTATTGCCTCATTCTGGACAACTTAAAGTATTTGAATAACCCACAATTCCTGAGGGCCTCAACTGTACCAGGGTTATTTAGGGCAACCATGTCTTTTTCTTCATGCTCTCTTTCTCACCATGTAATCGACATTCTAATTTGATGAAATCCTAAAACACAATCATAAGATAAATTAGGATCCATTCCATGCAAAAAAACAGGGAAAAGTTTGGAGCAAACAGTTAAAACAAACTTGGGAAATGTGCTCAGTGCAGCCTAGACACAGAGGTAGTGCACTGGAGAGCATATAGCTTCCATATGGGTGCTCTTCGGTGCAAGTTTTGATGTGAAAGCCTGCACTGATCCTAGGGCAAAAAAATGAAACACCAGGGGCCCCGAAAAACCCTAAAACTTGCATGAAATGAAAAAAGAGTGAATTGAAAGGAATGTAGAGAGGTTTAGTTCCAACCTGGTCTGGACGGCTCAAGAAATGGTCCATAGAATCTTTCGCAATCAGCCGATGAAGTTTGAGGTAAAATTGAGCTCAGAGCACAAAACTGGATGGTAAGTTCCAAATGGTAAAAATGATATGGTAAAATCTTATTTTATGTTTATTTCATGTTAATTAATCAACTAAACATTAGTATTTTCCTATTTTTACCTATGAAACAAATATTTTTGATCCATTTGGTGATGTTTTGAGCACGTTTACAACTGACTTGCAGAATTCAATGTGCTCGATTGTAAGTTGTACTTTTGACCACAAAGCACACTTTTATCTCTTTTTCAAGCTTTGTTAAAAACGAAAAAGGAACCCCCTTAGAGTCCTCTTTAAGCTTTTTTCAGACTCTCTAAGCATGAAAAGATTGTTGAGCGCTTGTCCTTTCCAGCTCATTAATGGATTGGAAATGATATCTCTCTTGTATTATTTTATGCTTTTTCGGACTTGAGAGATTAATTTATGAAAAAGAACTTGTGGAGTTTTCTTTTTGTACCTTTTCAAACTCTCTAAAAATGAAAAGGATTGAGTTATCTTTGTCGTTAAACTCGTTAAAAACATCAAATAGCGACAACCTTGTCCATCTAGACAAGATCGAGTTTCACCTTCGCTAGACTCGTTAAAACATCAAATAGTGATGGATTCACCTGAAGGGTGAAATTACACAACAAGCATATGTTATCCTCCTCAAGCTTGATAAAAATAAAGAGGTATTGATTAGAAAATCAAATCATCCATTCACACCATGCATAATGTACTGCAGTACCTTGAGGATCATTATCATTATCAGTGATTTCTCTTGCATCTATTAACAACTTACATCATCGAGTGGTAATTAGATGGTGTATTCCCATGTTTGACTTCATATCACATATTCACATGGTTAGACTCGTACTTGAGCGAACAGTTGAACGATATTGAAGATCCTGGATCTAGTTTCATCCATCCGAGCTGCAATATCAGGAGTACTAAATCATATGTACAATAGCTTTACATTGATAGTCATTCCAATCATGGGTCTATATCTATAGACCGCTATTTATGTACATGTAATGAAAGTTTATAAGTTGAGCATCGATATTCCTTCCCTTAACTATTTATGTAAAATCAAATATCATGATATATGTATTGTAATTGATGCAGGTCACCTTCCACTTCGATACCTCCTCATCACATCGTAAAGCATTTCATTCGACATTGGCATTTTTCCGACTTCATCCTTTAGAGGGAAACAATTACAGATTGATTTGGGCACATCAAATCCAAACATTTAGATCAGTGATTTAGGACTCATGAAACCCTAAAATTAGTTGTTTCATGCCCTAAACAAGTCAACCCTTTGAATGCCTCCTTCCCAAACAATTTCATGACTTGAAGATATCCAGAAATTGCCTCTAGAGGGACTAGTGTAGGTAAGCCCTTATGAAGGTGCACTGTAGAATAGCTAAGTCCACTTCCAGGGTGCTCTGTAGAGCACTTAGGGTTCCTTTCACCTGTGCTGGGTGCTAATGAGTGAAATTCACATAGGGTTTGGGGAATATTCTTACCTTGTGGAGTCATCTAGAAGTTTCCCTGTCTTATAAACTCCTGTGAGCTGGAAAATGGATGTGGAATGAGTTAAGGATCATCATATCCTCTCATCCGTTTCTCGATGGAACTAATTCTAAGTATGGAAGGCCATTCAATGTCACCATTAATGACAAAACCTCCCTCATGTTCCTATAAATTGACCACTCATCTAAGTGATCAGAGGGCTGGATTATGTTGAATTGTAAGGAGATAATGCTACTATGAGACTTGACTTTGGAGAAAATGATCTGATGCCACAAGCTTGTCTTGCTTTTGATGTGATGTGGATGGGATCCAAGCTGGAGGAATGACTTTGAATCAAACACTGATGGTTGTAATTCCTTCTTCTATCTAACAAAGTGTTTGAACTTTTTTCCATATGATTGTTCTTTCATAATGCTTATATGTATGAATTTCTTCTTATTCCTTTCATTTATGTTCAATGGATTGTATTCTTTGATCGATTTTCATCTTCTATTGTGTTGACAGGATACTTTTCAAGAGGATTAAGAAGGAGCGACAAAATCAATACAAGGGAGATGAGAGGAAAGCAGAACTACAAGTAGGCCTTCTATCCTCTCTTCTTATCTATTGTTTATAGGGAAAGTCTAAAACACTTTAAAATGTTGTTCTAGGCACAACTACTTGTCTAGTGAATTAGTATTTATCCGTAGATGCTAAATTCTCCAAGACAATTGTACCAACTGAGACCCAAATCAATATAAAACAACCAAAGCAATTAGATCACTGGAAATCCATTCGCTGGATTATCAATGCACATATAGTTCATCAGAGAGACTAGATTCTATCACTACAAACCCTGATCAACCATATATCAAAATATATACACTGCTATTCTTAAGAATATCCCCGTATATACACGCTTTCCATGAAGCGTGCTTGTGTATAGATATCAAAGCACTGAACCCTGAAACTAAATCACTGCCATACTGAAATACTTGCTGAATCACTCACAGAACCACTCAAAGATCTCTAAACCACATACAAATAGCAACATAAATACTATTCATCAAATCATTCCACAAATCATTCAACCTCAATCATCACCGTTAAACCAAAATCATCATGAAATAATCCATTGACAAATAATGACAAACACAACAAGACTAATTAAGCTAGTCAGACATCATATTCAACAAAACCCTAGCATATGGACGTGACCCTTACAAAAACTTTCAATGTATGTACACGAATTTCATATTTGATACCCTCGTACAGATCTGTTCATATTGTAGAATTGATACACTACTATTTAGAGTCTGATCTGCGTATGTATGCGCTTTTTCTGAAACAAACCTATGTACAAATCTATAATTATTAACTCATAGCTTCGCTACACAATAGAACTTCAGTCAAGCCCTTACATAGTAACAAACACACATCAAAACCTTATCATCACAGATCAAAACAACCCATAAGAAAATTATTCAAAGTATAGTCATTTTAGATCTATTAGATCCGTTCCATCATCATGTTCTTGGTGCATACTTATTTTAGATCAAACTATTCACTAATAACCCATCTCCATCTCCTTATATAGATTAGGCCTTAGCCAATACCATGGGTCAAACCCTTAGTTATTTCGATGGCATTATTTGATGGGATAAAATATCCATTGTCATGCTTGTTACTATGGTCCAATACCATGGGAATATCCCTGGTCTTTAGGGTACCATGGTGCAGAAAATGTACAGGATTTCTCTTCTCCGTACTTGCGTGTGTATGCAACTTTGCTTCATAGAACCCACATGTATTTCTCAAAACATCACCTTCAACATTCTTCTATCTTTAGACTACTATGCCTTTGTCCAAACTCTCTGTCACATGTGTACTAGCTTGTAAAATCATCCTATTATCATCATGTTGACAATATTCATCAAGTAGGTTGCCATCAAGGACAACACATTTGTCATTATGCCAACAAGAATTTTATCTTTATATATGGACCTCAGTTTCTAGGTTTTTGGGGATTCTTCTTGAATAGATGGACCCTTGAAATTGATCCAGATGACAAGGTTCCCAAGGTTTTCCTAAT
Organism: Pinus taeda; assembly: GCA_000404065.3. Classification (NCBI taxonomy): domain Eukaryota; kingdom Viridiplantae; phylum Streptophyta; class Pinopsida; order Pinales; family Pinaceae; genus Pinus; species Pinus taeda. Next base: position 74,381 of record APFE030697917.1, read on the forward strand.
ATTCATCTGTGTTCCCCATCTCCCATGGAATCTCTAAGATGAAAAAACATTTGGAATTCATTAGTAGCAATAAAAAAACTAGGAAAATTCATAGATAAGGCTAACCAAAAACTTGGAATGTTTTCTTGCACACCTATATGTCGGCATGTATATCCTGACGCTAGCCTCAAGATGAAAAAGAGCTCAAGCTCCATAAATGGACTTGTGTAGACACCAGATTACGATCTAACTTCTTTCAAATGTAATGTCAGTAATGAATATGACCATTCACCAAAAGTTGACTAAAGATTGGTCCTTCCCTTGCAAAGGATCTCAGAAAAGAGAGAGACAATAGTTTCCAAGAAGTCTCTAAGTCAAGGGAAATGAAGAGATCCCCTCCCCTACATGCAGTAGTGAAGCTGGAGAATCCCTTTGAGACAAGGAGAAACACTTCCAAAATTCTTCATAGTATCAAATACTAGGCAAACTAGTAGTAGATGAATTGATACTCACATACCAAAGGAGTCAAAAAGAGAAGTCTAGGAGCTGAAGATAAAGGCACAAGAGTTGAATCAACTTCCATGGAAAATACAAGTTCAAAGGAAAAACATTATTATGAAATTTGGCTTTGTCCATTAGTTGGAAAATTAGAGGAGGAGGAGTATGCAAAAAAAATCCATCCCTACACCATCCAAAATATGGAATTTTGAACTCAGAAATATAAATACATCAGAAAGAAAATTCAGCAACAAGGAGATCCAAAGAAAAGTGGAACCCATTTGGTAGTAAACCAAATATCTTTATATTTTTTCTCCTGAGGAATTTGCAAGGGACATTTGAAAATTTAATTATTGCATTTGTACATGCCCCTCCATTCAAAATAGGCAAGAAATATAGGGAATCTCATAGGAATTATCATTGATGTATTTTTCATAATTTTGTGTAATAAACTTTCAAAACAATACTCTTGTGGGTATAGAAGAGAGTCTTTGGAAATATGTCAGAACTTATAATTACTTTTTTCATTTTGTCCTCCCTTTTTTTGAAGGGATAATTAATTCTTTGAATGTAAAATATTTGTTGATCCCTCTTACTCTTTGTAATATGGGTAAAGCCACAACCTTTTTTACTTTAATATACAACATAACTGTGACATGTAAACATGTGTAGTAATGTTGCAAACCTTAATTTATGACTAATAGTAGAACATTGATAAAGCTCATAGAGGTATATAGAACTTGAATACTTCAAATACCTCAGTCCTGAAATCATATTGTTGTATAAAACTAACAACACTTATGTTCCCCAAGGAGATCTGAGAATTAGGTTGATATAAGAACTCATAGCTCCAAAGTTGTCAGACACATTGAACTAATCATGACATTGACAAATTCACATGACATAATGGTATGTGTACTATCCATAGATGCAGACTGGCATGGATAATTATTAACAAGGCCATATTTTATACATCATATCTAAGCCCATAATCAAAATTTGGGATTATGCACCTTGTTCCAAACCTAATGCCTTGGGAAAGAAACTCAATAGAGTTCCTAGGTGAATTCCTAAGACTAGCCTTAGGAATCATTGTAAGTAAGCAAGATGTTGACGTTTATAGTAAAAAATCTATTAGTAGGACAACATGGGAAATTTTTGTATTCACTAACATATTGTTATGATTCAACTTACCTATTTTCGTTATCTATGACAAAAAAAAGTAAATTCATGATTAATTTTTGGTTCAGACTTTGGACCTTGATGGATACCAAATTGAAGAGAAGCGTCATTTTTCATCCAAAAATTGATAGGCAGACTAAGACATTAAATCAAGGGTTTGCATGCTTATTTCCAAGGTAAACATGTAAAGAAACCAAAGCATGGGAGTGAAGTATGCCATTTATACAACATTTTTATAACATGAGAAATTCATGACTCAACATAAATGTCTCCATTTATTAAGTTATAGGGAGTGTCTCTTTAGCAAACCTCCCTTGAATTAGATTTTCAATCAACGGAGGGAAAACAATAAGAAAAAGATGCATTGATAAAAAAAATTGAAGTTTGTAGAGAAGATATGCCATATCCTTGAGTAGGTACAAGCTACCCTACAAAAGTCCCAAGAAAAATGTAATGAAAGAGATGATAAGCATCATACTACACATTTCAATTGTGTTTATTAGGTGGATGGGTGGAATCATTGTTATCCTCCCCACCCAGGTTCAATTCCCACAAATGATACGTTGAGATCATAGAAAATATAAGGTTGTAATGGCTTTGAGCCTTGTTGTATATCAACCTTGAGCCTTAAAGAATATATTACCCTTTCCTACAACTTCAGAGGGTGGGTTTCTTGGTTACATGGGAAAAAAATGGCATCAAATTGCATATGGGTGTATATTCATTTTAAATTGGGTAGTGAGTCTAATAAACAACAATGTTACATCAAAATTAAGTGCAAAAAATCAATCCATATTTTTCTATGAGGAGAGACAAAGCTTTTCCACATTAGGAAGAAATGAGAGCATCGTTGGTCCAACAAGTGGTTCACTAAGCCCAAGAGAAATACCCTTACTTGGAAATTGATGATGACCATCAACTTCAAAGGGCGATGTTTAAATATCTATGATCAAGTTCAAATATTTTCATTATAAAGGAAGCTATAGTACAAGACATTGACCTCAGGGGTTAGTTTGAAAGTTGTAAAAATCCACAAACCTAGGTTAACAACACCATATTGCAATGATCTCATAAGTTCGAAACCTAAGATCACAAAACAACACAATCCCAAGTTGTGGGAGATATATATAAATAGTTTGTTCCAAGAAGCCAAGTAAGGCATACCTGATGCTGATCATGTTAAATTTTCACTGTTGAAGGAAGTTCATTGCCCCATTCATGTGGAGCATTGAAGAGACCGCAACCCTACACTGGGAGAACAATGAAGAGAATACAATGCAAGATTGCAAAAAGGCTAGGAAGAACGCAACCTTAAGTTTGTGACAAACAAGAAAAATTCAACAGTTTAACTATATTTATGCATTGATCCATCCAAAGCTTTTTGTGTTTGTTGTTAAGTGTATTTTTATATATATGGTGCTGCATCAATGGATCATGGGTATTATTCACTAAATTTGTATCCCATGGGATGAATATTCCAGCTAACGTAATGAAATAGACAAGACCACTTATGTGAGCACAAACAGTGTTCCAAACACCAGGACATTGGATTTCAATGTTTTTTATCATGAAGAAACCTTGCTACTCTATGGTGCTCTAGAGAGGCTAGAACAAGGGTTTGATCATTTGGGGGTTAAGGAATTATGGAGCATGGATTGATGCTCAACCATAGGACTGGGGGTTGCCCTTTCAGAAATCTGGGTAAGCAACAACATGATTTCTCTTCAGGGAATCCTTCTCTAGAGGTTTATGTGGCAGGATGTTGTGGTGGCTCGCTAATTATACTGGCAAAGACCATGCAAAGCATATTGCAGGTAAAACTAGATAGATGGGGGAATCTACATGTTATTCAGGAGGATGAAGATGAGACAGAGAAAGCACAACTTAAGACAATTTTTCTAAGTGGCCACCATTCATATTCACATCAGGTATGTTTTTGTGTTGGGGTTTTTGCACACTGCATAATATGAACTTCCTTATGCTTATAAAGACATCTATATTCCACGGTAATTCTCAATATCTTCCAGCAAACTACTTATGTCTGTAAGAAATAGTTGCAAGATAATACATGTCAAGTTCAAGCTAATAAATTGTACATGTTCCCCTATCTATGTGGTGTCAACAAAGTCCTAATTTCGTGTTACAATGTTAGTAGGCTTGTCTAATTTGCAACAAAGCATGCACTGTTGCACTCAAGATTGAACAATATAAGAGACATAATTCAATTGTCAATTTTCACCATAGAACATCTTGTATTGGTCTACAACTCAAATCTATGGTCCAATAAGAATCCTACAACATCCACCCAGTTATTTTTCTTTATGAAGTGGGGTTATACCTACCAAGGGCTACTAACCCCATGAACACCTTGTTCCTGCACTGCAACATGAATTTCACCCTTTTGGATATTGGTGGTTCTTGGAAGGCTGGTACTCAACAAGGCCTATGCCAGAACCACAAGAAAGTTTCTCCAAGATGCCAATGTCAAAACCACAAGAAATTTCTCTAAGATGCAAGAGCCAGAACCATAGGAAAGTTTCTCCAAGATGCTTGTCTCAGAACAATTGGTCTCTTATATTCGTTGAACTGTACCTTGGAGTGGTTTGTTGTCTTGTAGTCTTAATTAACCTTCTTGTGTTGCATCATTGCTGAGGGGGTCGTATTTATGTGTAGTGCTTAAACTATGTTGATGGAATTCATTGGTTCCCATTGCACCCTAGCTATCAAGTCTTAGTCTTTCTTTGTATTCCCACATCTCTCTCTTATAACGCTCTTTATCCACTAAACCTCACTCTTGATAAGGCTGTTGCAGCATGCTAAGATCTTCTTAATACTAATCAAGTGAAATATTGTAATGTCAGGCCAGGAGTAACTCCAGTTTGGCAGAAAACTGATACGATTAATTTCATTAGATAGCTATTGTTATATACAAGAATGTGACTGCTCAGTTCATCTTCTTGATGACTGTTCACATTCCAAATTCAACCAATCACCGAGGATTAGGTGTCAACATTCCCCCCCTTAATCTGAAGGGATGTTGGTGAGTCCAAGCATCGTTCTGAACCTTTCAAGCTTTTCTCTTCCAAGCGCTTTGGTGAAGATGTCTGCAATTTGCTCATTTGTGGAACAATGGCGGAGATGGATTGTTTTGGCCTCAACATGATGTCGGATCAAATGATATTTAGTATTGATGTGCTTTGTACGATCATGGAACTTTGGGTTCTTGCCCAAATTTATTGCAGAGGTGTTGTCAATCATGAGTGGAGTTGATTGTACTTGTTTTACCTGCAAATCTTCAAGAATTTTTCTGAGCCACACAATTTCTTTCGTTGCTTCAGCTGCTACCACGTATTCTGCTTCTCTTGTGGAATCTGCTGGAACTGATTGTTTGCGTGATCTCCAAGAGACAGGTCCTGATCCAAGACTCATAGCATATCCTGAAGTAGATACTCCAGTAACTTTGTCTCCATCGAAGTCTGAATCAGAGTATCCAATCAAGCTGAAGTCGTCTACCTGTGTATACTTGATTCCAAGGTCTTGAGTTCCCTTCAAGTACCTTAGAACTCTTTTTGCAGCAGACCAATGTCCTCACAAGGCTTTTGCATAAACCTGGAGAGGATTCCAACAGCAAATGAAATGTCTGATCTAGTAGTAGTGAGATAGATGAGACTTCCTATAAGCTATTTGTACTTTGTTGCATCCTCAAATTCCTTTCCTTCAATAGATGTGAGCTTTAAGTTTTGTTCCATGGAGTAGGAAAGAGGATTGCACTCTGTTCATGCAAATCTGTTTAAAAATCTCCAATGTATTTCTTTTGAGAAATAAATTGGATTTTGGATGTTGGGTTACTTCAATGCCAAGATAGTAATGAACATAGCCCAAATCAGTCATTTCAAAACTTTTTCCTAATTCTTTCTTTATGGATGCAATATAGCTTTCATTGTTCCCTGTCATTAAAAGATCATCTACATATACCACAAGATATACAACTGTTTTGCCAACTTTCTTGACAAATAAAGTTGCATCATCAAGATCAAAATGATTGAAGTTGAGTTTCAGAAGATGCTCAGTTAGCTTTTCATACCAGGCTCGTGGTGCTTGTTTGAGGCCATACAAGGACTTCACAAGTTTGCATACTTTATGTTCATGTCCTTTCACAGCAAATCCTTCAGGCTGGGACATAAAAACATTTTCTTTTAGATCTCCATTCAAGAAGGCAGTTTTTACATCCATTTGATGGACTTTCCAACCGTTCTGAGCTGCTAGTGCAAAGAGTGTCGGAATGGTGGCCCATTTTTCTGTGGGGGCAAAAGTTTCCTCATAATCAACCCCTTCCTTCTGTGCAAAACCTTTTGCCACAAGCCTAGCTTTGTGGTTGTCAAGTGAGCCATCAGCTTTGTACTTGTTCTTGTCGACCCACTTGCAGCCAATTGGTTTGGTTCCAAATGGAGGATCAACCATCTTCCAAGTGTCGTTCTTTATGAGGGCATCATACTCCTTTTGCATTGCTTCTTTCCATTCATCATGAGAAGCAACTTCTTTAAAGGAAGTTGGTTCAAAATCTGTAGACAAGTTCAATTCACAATCATAAGAAACATCCATATCAACAGGTGAATTAGAGTCATCTACATCACCTCCATTTTGTCGGTTTGAATTTCTGGTTCCTGTTTTTTCCAATTTGATCAGGATGAACACTTTCAAGTGTCTTTGTCAGCCATTTTGGGGGACCTTTCTGAGATGGTCCAGGCTGCTCTGTTGATTGAGTTGGGAGTGAATCAAGATTGAGTCTCCCAATTCTATCAATTACATCACTTAAAGCATCATCCGTTGTTGGAGTTTCAGTCGGGGGAGAGTATTCTTCAGAAGAAGATTCCACATGTTGATCTAGTATAGGAATCCCCCCTTCAAGATGTGGAATCTGATTTTCAAATTCTTGAAATGATTTCATTTTTGCGAATCTATCCAAGCGATCAAGTTGCCGCTCAACAACATTGTAAGATTTGGATGATTCAAGAAAAATTACATCTCTAGATATAACAAACTTTTTATTTTCTTCATCATAGAGGCGGTATGCTTTGGAGGTATTTGAATACCCCAGAAAAATACACTTACGACTTCTAGCACCAAGTTTGTTTCTATGTACCTTTGGTATCAAAGCATAACAGGTGGAACCAAAAATCCTAAGATGTTTTACCGAAGGAACATGTCCATACCACAATTCATAAGGAGTCTTGTTTCTTATAGCACTAGATGGACATCTATTCTTTATATATGCAGCACATAGAACAGCATCAGCCCAAAACATTATCTTTACATTTTTTAAGAAGAGAATGGATCGTACAATATTCAAGATTGTTCTATTCATTCTTTCAACTACACCATTCTGTTGGGGATTATAAGGCATAGTTGTTTGATGTTTGATCCCATGTTGTTGAAGATAGTTTTCAAATTCATTTGATGTATATTCTTTTCCATTATCAGTGGGAATAGACCCAATATGAGATTGTGCATCATTTTCAATCCATTTATGAAAATTCTTGAATGTTTGAAAGGCATCAGATTTGTTCTTCAATAAATAAACCCAACACATTCTGGTGTAGTCATCAATAAATGTCATGATATATTTATTTCCATTTGCAGAAGGAACAGGCATTGGACCACATAAAATTGAATGAATGAGTTCAAGTTTCCTATGTGCTCTTGAATTGTGAGTCATGAAATGACTGTTTGCTATGCTTTCCTAGAATGCAAGCATCACATTGCTTAAGTTTTCTAGGAATTGTAGGCAAACCAGCCACACCATTTTTCTTCAATAAACGGAGATTGTCATAGTTTAAATTTCCAAATCTAGCATGCCATAATAAACTTGATGGAAGTGTACCTTCTTCATGATGAGTAATATATGAGAAATGTTGTTTATGAGCAGATGTTCCTTGCAGTTTGAGAAGTCTTTCTTCTTCTATTCCCCTCATGACAAGTGAGTGATCAGATGATTTTTTCACCTCAAGCTTGCCATCAAACATATGAATGGAGTGACCTTGCTGGAGGATGTGGACCAAGGACAGCAAGTTTCTCTTGAGCT
>APFE030697934.1:0-12456 GCA_000404065.3 Pinus taeda
AAGGTATTAGACAGGTATTGGTTGAGAAGGGTAAATGTCCTCAATGTAATTCTACTAAATTCAAGATTGATGAGCTACTTCCTAATATTGCTCTTCGTCAAGCAATTGAACGCTTTCTCGAGTCTCAAGTGACAATCAGTACTGCAGAAGATTGTGGAGCGAAACATGCACCTGGTGGGCAACTGATGACTGCATTCAATTTATTGGATGTCATAATTTTAACTTAAAATAACATTTCTAAAAATCAAATTTTATTATTGTTTGCAGATGGGGAATCTGGAATTCAAGCAAAGGCAGCAGCCTCACAAGCCCTATCTCACAGGCAAGGTAAATTAAATGCATTGCAATCCCCATAGGCAACGTTTGGACCAACATTAAAAGAGTGTAATAACGTTTTTCTAGAATCTGCAGGTGATTTCATAACTGGAAATATAAAAAAACTGTCTATTATTGCTCTGGTTATTTGTAGTCAGAATTATGCTGCTTAGTATTGTGGCCTTTATACGGATTGATAATATCTCAAGATAAGATAATTTTATTAATGTCCTTGGGTGACCACAAAAGTTGGTCAATCGGATTAAAGCATACATCCAGTGTAAATACAAGACATGGGAGTGCAAATGCAACTCCATTGTAACTCCAGAGCTAATAAGATTTTTTTTTTTTAAACTGTCCACAAATAACCAAGGGATAGGTCAATGGGTATACAGAGTACAGCAGTGGCCACCAGGCAATGGGAGTGTCTAGAGCCCTCATAGATGCTAAAGTGTTATCAAAATAAAAGAGATATAAAAGACATTAAAAGAAAGAGGATCATGAGCCAGGAACAGCCAGAAGTTCAATGTTTAACTAAGCAAAGGCTTTGGTATATTATTCCCAGGTCTGTCTGAGGTCCGGAAGTCTATTCTTGACAATGGAGAGGGTGTCACGGTCTATAAGGCACTCCAGTCTTTCTCTCATAAATATGAAGGCATAACTATGGAGTTTCAGGCTAGCAAAGGTACGTTTTGATGCATTAGTGAGGATTTTTGAATAATAATATGGATTGAATGAGCAAAGCATTCTCTCTGGTTCGCAAAATTTGTTTTCTGTATATCTAAGTTGCATCGAAAGAGATACAAGAACGGATACAGATACAGGGTTTGAAACGGATACTGAAAATTTTCCGCATAAACATTGTCATCATCATTAGTGATTATTATAACATTCAACATGTTATCATCATCATTAGTTATGTAATCAGAAATGCTACAGCCTTTGTGCTTTCAAGCTCCTTCAAAGAATGTGTCATGCATGGCAGATGGTATCTATCTTCCTTGCATGGAAATTAAAAGGCCCATGGGATAATTGAGATATTCTGTCAAGACCTATTTGAACATTTCAATCTTCTCAACATCAGCTTGGTCTCTTGACTATATGCAGACAAAAAATTGGCTAGAGAAGATCTGTTATATTGGAGGGATTTATGAAATCAAGAGCAAAATCAATGACCATTAACAAAACCTTAACAAACTGAAAATTAATCTGACATTCATCAAACCCTTATGTTTGTATTTTTGAACATCTATCTTTATTTTGAGTAGTAAGAATCCTTGATAAATATATGGAGTTAGATCTAAGACTTTTGTGATCCATAATGTAGAAGAAAGTCTTTCGGATTAATCACATCGATAGGATTTGGTCGACGTTTCAAACCAACTAATGTGGTTCATTCTCAGGACTAGTTGAGAAATCCATCGATCAAAAGGAATAAATAGTAAGGATGCAACATTGCCCAGAATTAGTCTTTAAAAACTAGCTGTTGGTGAATTAATTAATAGGTAAAGGAATTAATTATTAGGGAGTTAATGGTAAGGAGTTATTTCATTAAAATATTCTATGTTTAGTAAAAAATAGTTGTTAAGGACTATTTAAAAATAAAATATTGAATTTTAATATTATCGAATTAATGTAAAGTAGTTATTTATTTGTTAGAAGTTGACTAATTAGAAAACTAGTTGTTATGGATTTAGAAATATTATCCCAATGTAATCAAATAATTATTAATTTGAGTTGGAGTTGGCTCGATCAGTTTTTAAAATAGTGGGCCCTAGATGAGCCTCTATCATTCAAGAACCCATGATTGTTCCAACCTCTGGAGGGCAATGAACCACCCTACCTAAAAGGGGGTAATCATTGCTATATTTTACACATCATGCCCTTGTCATTTGAGCTCCGAGCAGTTAATTAAAGAAAATTCATAAAAGAAAAAGGGTATATGAAGAAGGGCGGAAAAATCAAGGACGGGGCACCTCATGTACCACAACTGCTCCCTCGTATACATTACATACCCAAGTATGGGCTTCCCCTTATCTAGCTACCCCTATGCCCCATTATGTGGCCCAAGGCTGCCCCTTTGATTCCCTATTCCATCTCACTTATTTGTCACTTTCCACCCCCATTAGAGGGATATACCTTGGACATACTATCCCCTCTAAGGGCTGAAACCACCTAATGAGGTACTTCGCTAACCCCCTTTGGAGCTTGGAGACACTAGCACATGGCAAAGCCCACTACGGAAGGGCATGCCATTATGAAGTGCCCACGTTGTTATCCATGATTTATAAGCTTTTTACCCGATTATTTTAATGACTGGTTGTACTGGAAGCCTAGAGGACTCATTGGATCTTATGCAGGATTACAGGTGGTTTCCATTTGGGTTTGGTTTCCCTATATGGGATCCTCCCATAGCTCTACATTGGCACATGTAGGTGTGCATAGAGAGCCATGGGCCTCCTCAACAACAGACAACACTCCACGGATCTTCATGGATGCTCAGAGATTACTGACGATCCACTTTTGGGATGATGATGACATGCTTGGTACATTATGCCCAGCAGGCCCCCACAAGAGCCCCACACTCTTGACAGGTGTCCCAGGACTTGTACAATGTCATGGAAGCATTCATTCCACCACTTGGACCCTTGTAGAGGATCTCCGGTTCATATGGAGACCCATGGGGTCATCTATGTGCCCTCCATACCCGATGGGACCGCCACAGGTTTAGTACTTGGAGAACAAGGTGCCAACCCCTTGTCCATCATATTTCGAGGAATTTATTCCTCAATATGGCACTTTAGGATGCTATTATGCCTTTGGAGGGCCCTATGACATGTACACATTATTATTTGGCCCTTTGTGAGGCCTATTTTTACACTTCTGAGTTAGTTTGGTGGGCTTGTCACCAATAGGGATTTTATTTGCATGTTATTTTATCATTACGGGCTAACGTAGGCCCATAGGCTAATTCAAATTCCTTAGGAGGCGATATATTGATGTTATATACATTCATTTGTATCATCACTTGACTTGGGATCTCTCTAATCATAGAGAATGTTCGCACTTTTTCCTTTGTGGATATTTTTGGAGATCGATGAATTTTGATGTATGGATTTGGGCTATTTCTTGTCTTGGAGCTTTGTTGAGCAAATGAAATGATGGTTGGATATACTCTATAATGTTGTAAGTGAATTTTGATGCTATTATCCTTGTTGTTGCATACTTATAAAATTAGGGCTAGTTGCTGCATTATCGAGATGTGGAATTGAGCATGTTTTAGCTAATTTAATGTATGGGCCAATGTTATCTAAATGAAATGTCTTGGAGATTTATTTATCTCGAGAAGCTTGCATCATTTGCTTTGAAGTATAAATGCTTGAAGGTCACTTTTCTTTTCTTTCTATCAACATTGGACGAAGTTGACTTTCTGGGCCTCCTTGGTCAAGAAACCTAGTTCTTACTCATCATTATCCTTGACTCCATATGCCCAAGTGAACAAGGCACTGATCCCTCAAAAAAGGTGATCATTTCAACCCTCTCTTAACCATTTTTCCCCTTTTCCCCAAGTCTAGCCCCATCAGGTCACCTAGGGCATCAATTTCCTGTGAATTGACCCAAGGAAAAAATCTGATCTCCTATAGGCTACTACGTTGGTGGGTCTGCTCCCTCTCCTCCAAATTTGAGGCAATTCTAATAGTGGAATCCCTGGGAATCTCAAGCCCTAGCTCTAGGATTGAATTGTGCCTAGGCATCCCCAAGGCTAGAACCCAATAGGATCAATTCAAACTTTTAAAGAAAGTATTCTTGTTTGGTCCTTTCCCTTCACCTTGTCTAGGATAGGAACATCATGGGTTGCTACATTCCATCCCCGAAACTGGGTTGGGTCCACTTGGCCCCTTGTGGTCCCACTTTTCAATAAAGATTATATTTTAAGGAACATTTGGGAATCCAAGTTTCCCGAGGATTATACGGATTGAGAAACTTGTTCATAAGCCTATCCTTTCTCCCTCAACCCTCCAATCCTCACCCCTTATCCCTAGTGGACCAAGTCCCTTGCTTAAAGAGCAAGTAAGTTCCATTCTTCACTCCATCCTTGGGAAAGGGTTTCACTTCTCACTATCCATTAACATATGGGACTTCTCCCATCGACGAAATTCCGTAAAGAGTAGGGAGGCTTAGCTGTGGTGACAATGGGCTAAGCCTCCACAGTTGCCCTTAACTAAGCAGTTGCCCTCTTAAGAACCCTTTAGGCCCCCTGCTGGTTTGAGTTGTAACAGGTCCAATCACTAGAGCAAAACCTGGGGAAAGCCCAACCAAATTCTTCTTCTATTAGATATCAATTGTTCAACAGAGATACAAAGTACAATGAATGAGTAAATTCGCCCAAAACTGAACAGGTTGTAGCATCAAGATCATTGGTAGCAACAATAGATGCAAACACTGAATCAAACTCCCCTTCAACTGAATCAACACTGAAACACTGAATCAACCTTGGCTCACCAAGTTCTGCTCTTACTCTCCAAGTCTCTCTCTCACAATCTTCTTCAAGTCTCTCCAACTCTCTCTCTCAAGTTCGAATTCTTCTTTCACAATGCACAATTAGTGAGGAGATGAGATTATATGAGGTTTATATAGGAGGAGCAACGAATTCTTGTCATAAGGAGGAGCAATACACATGCCTTGAGGAAGAGTAACATATGGCATTTAGCGGAGTGTAACTCGTGCCATTAAGGGCAAAATCACATGCCTTAGTAATTTATGCCATAAAGGAGACTAAAGCATGCCTTAGTAACTTATGCCATAAAGGAGATCAACGCACGCCTTAGTAACTTATGCCATAAAGGAGAGAATGTAACATATGCAATAAAATGGAGGAATGGGTATGGGAAAGAGAGAAGAGAACATTTTCATTTAACAATGAACATATAATACAAATGCTAGATTAGAGCCAAGATCCTATCGTTTTGGCCTTCAATCCCAAGCTCCAATCTCCTTTGCAAGCTCCTCAAGCTCCCAAGCAATACTCTCAATCTTTATCTCATTCTTCCTTCTCAACTCTAGCTCTAATTCCAAGAGCCCTCTCTTGCTCTCTCTTAATGCAAATTGTGAATAGTGGGAGGGGAGGAGGGCCTTTTATTTCTTTTGGCCCTTCCCCTCCCTCCCTTGTTCGTAGCATGACCCACGAAATTCGCCCACGGGGAGCAAACGAGAGTGATTAGGGAGCAAATGCTCCTTGACCGCTCCCTTGTACGCTCTCGAAAAACCAGGGAGCTAATATTTTTTAAAGGGAGCAATCATGAGGTTGATTCCCGTCCACTCCAGAGTGGAGCGTGCTTTGGGAGCAGGTTCGAGGGGCAGGGGGCGCTCCCCCGCAACCCTGGACCCAACACTAAAGATAGCTGTTGAAGTGCTCTTCCTGTCTGATGGACTCCCTGCCCAATTTGCATCAGTGAAGCCTTGGAGCTTCACACCATAAGTCCTATTGTACCATAACCCAAAATTTGTTGTGCCTCTGAGGAATTTAAGCACATGTTCTGCTGCTTTCCAGTGAAGCTTGGTAGGCCTCACCATAAATTGACTCAGCTGATTAACAATATAACATATGTTAGGCCTTCTGTAGAACCCTACCAGCTGTCTGTAGATGGTAGCTTCTACCACCTCTCTTGTAGAAGCATCCTCCTTACTTTAGTAGGTAGCTAGAGGAGTGCCCATAGTATTGCGGTCTTGCAAATGGAATGCCTGAAGTATTTGAGAAGTATACTTCTCCTGACCTATAAACAACTCTCCATCTCCTTGCCATACTTTGAAACTAGGGAAGTAGTGCATTAAGCCCATGTCCTTCATCTCAAACTGTCTTGCAAGATCCTCCTTGTAAGACTGGAGCAACTTCTCATCCCCTGTCAGTATCAAGTCATCTACATACAAACTAGAATGAACAATTTGCCATCTACTAGAATGTAGTAGACATTGGTATCTGCTTCACTTTTGGTGAACCCCAATCCATTGAGAGATGTGTCTATCCAAGTGTACAAAGCACAGGGTGCTTGCTTGAGACCATAAAGGGCTCTCATGAGTCTACACACGTGTCTCCCTATCAAATGTCTCAAATAGCTCAGGTTGCTCTACATAAATCTCTTCCTCAACCACTCCATTGAGGAAGACCATCTTCACCTCCATCTGGTGGATCTTCCACCCCATCTGCATAACGAATGCTAGAATGGTTTTGATGGAGGAGTATCTCGCCACAGGAGCAAATGTCTCCTCATAATCAATTCCCTCTACCTATGAGAAATCTTTGGCCACAAATCTAGCCTTGTACTTCTCGATATTGCCATCAATTGCATGTTTCACTTGGTATATCCATCTAGAACCAACCACTGACTTGTTCTCTGGTCTCGGCACCACCTCCCATACATTGTTCTTCATGATGGAGTCATACTCCTCCACCATGGCATCTACCCACACTAGTTGGGAAATTGCCTCCTCAAATGAACAAAAGGCTCAAAATCAATGAGTTTTGTCATAAGTGCCATATAACTAGTATACCTATCTGGTGATCTCCTCTGCCTGCACAAGGATGTAGGAGCTCCCACATGCTCTTGTGCACCCTGCACCAACCTATCAACCTCTCTGGTTCCCTTCCTCCCCTCTCTAGAAGATTCTTGTTGAGTGGGTGCCTCCTCTATGCCTCCTTTCTGCTCCTCCACATGTGGCTGCTCCACAACACCCTGAGCCTTTGATTGAGGTTCCTCCTTTGGAGCTAGAAGCTCCTCTAGTGGAATACTCAACTCTCTCTCTAGATAGCTTCTTATGGCCTTCTCCTCATCATCTTTGACATCTCTCCTTATCGTTGTCATCTTGAGTGAGGGAAAATGCACCTAATAGTTATGAGGTGTCTCTGTGTATCCGACAAAGATCCACATCTTAGCTATAGGCTCTAACTTTTTCCTGCTATCCTTGGAGACATGACAATAGACTGTAGCTCCAAAAATAAGAAAATGGGATACATCTGGCTTCCTCCGAGAGAAAGCTTCCTCAGGTGTGATCATGCGAAGTATTTTATGAGGGCTCCGATTCTGCAAATAAATTGTTGTATTGCAAGCTTCTGTCCACAAATATAGTGGCAGTCCCTGATCATGCAACATTGCTCTTGCTACCCCATTTTGTCGTGGGTTGTGGGGTGCAATCGGTTCTCTTCTAATGCCTTCCTTGGCACAAAAATCTTTGAAAACATTAAACACAAATTCTCCTCGATTATCACTTCTCAGGGATTTAATTTTCTGACCAGTCTCATTTTCAACCAATGCTTTGAATTCAACAATTTTTGCAAACACTTCATCTTTCTTCTTCATAAAATAGATCCAACACACATCTTGAGTGGACCCGCTCCAAGATGGCTCCAGCTCTGCTATCTCGGCCCTGGACGGAGGCTTTGACATATTTTCCAAGAGTGCATCCCTTGCAAACATCATGTTGGTCAAGGGTGCAGTTTGGAAGTCCTGTGGTGATCTGCTACATGATTTCAAAGCTCCATGGTGTAGGTGACCCATGCGCTTATGCAAGAGTTCTCCCACATCTTGACTCTGAACATGTTATGCTTTGCTGCTCAATACAATGCATGCATCCACCTCTAGGTTGTAGAGTTTTTTCACTCTAACACCAGTTTGTTTTACTTGTCCAGTAGCAACATGCTTCAGAAAGGCTTTCCCTTTACTAGACACTACATCATAACCTCTGTCCTCCAATACAACTACAAAAATCAAAATTTTCCTCAGCCTAGGAACATACATTACATTTTTCAGATGAAGATGGGAGCCTGACTCCCTCTTAAAGGTGACAGTACCAATGCCTTGGGTTCTATACCGCCCATCATCTCTGAGTTCTATGTGTAATTGGAGGTCCTTCTCCTCCAGGGTGCTAAAGAACTCCTTAGATCTTGTCATATGAAATGAGGCTTCAGAGTCCAAGTACCATACACTACCTCGTACAGTACTTGCCATGCATGCAATGAGGGTGAAATCATGCAAGAGCATCATCTCTTGCTCCTCCTGCAGGCTTCATCCCAGATTTCTTGTGCGGACACTTGGTTGCATAGTGTCCATATTCATGGCAGTGAAAACATCTAATTTTGCTGAGGTCCTTCTTCTTTCCCTATTTCTAGATGGATCCTAGCTAGCCTTGGGCCTTCTTTCCCTTGGCTTTCTTTCCCTTGCTTGCCAAGGCAAAGTTTTCTTCCTGAGCTTTGGCTGTGACACCATCTCTAGTGTTTCTTCTGATCTCCTCTTGTACCAAATCAACCCAAAGTGTCCCAATCTGGTAGCTTGTCTCTTCCATTAATTGAGTCCTGATAGCTGTGCCAGGATTTCAGAAGGCCAAGGACTGCTAAGCTCACATGTTCGAATGATGGCATATTTTCGCCTACTACTCCATGTTCATCTCGAACTTGAGTGAATTTGGATAGGTATTATGGAATGGTTTCATTTTTCCACATTCGAATGCTTCTGAGTTTATCGCTCAATGCCAATTTCCTAGCATCATTGCTGCTCTAGAAGAGATCTATGAGAGTTTTCCACATTGCAAAAGGAGTCTCCTTTCCATGCAAGTTTGAAACCACATGATCTTTGACACCCTCTAGAATAATCCTCTCGGGCTTTGCTTTGTTTTTCTTCCACTATGCGAGTGCTTGTGCATCTGATGCTTTGGTTTCAAAATATTAGTTCGTGTATATTCTCATACTCCAATGTCATTTAGGACAACTTGCATCCTGTCTTTCCAAGCACAAAAATTCAAGGTGCTCTCCATACTCCAGCCACAATCCGTTGAAAAGACATTTTTCTTGCACCGAAGAGAAACGACACCCAAAAGCTCTGCAAATCGAAATTTTTCCGAGAGAAGATCTGGAACAAGGTTTCTATGTAGTCTTCTAAGGCTTTGATACTATGTAGAAATGGCAAGAAATTTGCTACTGCTAATGAAATCGAACTGAAATCAAGAGACAAAATTCTTCTACTATTATGCGGAAAGGAAAACACGATAGAAACACATGCGATAACATGCCACCATCAAAACACAAGGAACACAGATTTTACAGGGGATCAATTACAATGTCTTGCTTCAATACTGAAGCACACCCTACACCACAATTCTGATCTCTTGCTTACTGACCTGCTTTGACCAACACTCAGCTAATTCAAGGCTCAACATTCCTCCTATTTCCTTGCACAATCCTGGAGGAAATTAGCTCCTAAATAATAGGGAAATTCTCTATTTCCTTTCGCAATTACTCGAGGAATTGACCACCTTCTCAATGCAAAAGTCTGTAAATTCAACTAGTATACAATTGATAATTACAATGTGCCTTTTCCTCCACTCCAACTAAGAAATTTGAATTCCATGCATGACTGGGTTTATTTTTAGTAAATTGATGAGTGAACTGAGAGATTAGTGAGTTAACAACTGTTATAATTACTCAACTGAACTCCTACTGACTCCACTAAAGACTAGAGCTTAGTTAATTGAGTTTAACTAATAATAAATCCACTAGATTCCTAAATTTTAGCAATCAATCCATGCACAACTCTACTTCTAGCCTATAACTCGAATATATTGACTTAACTAGGAGACAAAGCCATGTCACTCCAGCTAATTGCAATCCAAGTCATCTTGCTGATGTGGAAAATCAAATTTCTCCATTTGACTAAGGCACTAGTAAAATTAAGCCTTTTCTTGCTACATTTTAAAATTGCATCCTTGAAACTCCATCAAAGGTGTCATTGAAGTATAAATATCTAGAAGTTGTTTTATTGTTACTTCATTAAGGGTAGTGAAATCCCTTCTAGGTCTCCTTGAAGGAGCAAGTTGACATATTGAAATTATCCTTGACTCCAATTCTCCCAATTGCTAGGCACTGGTCTCAAGTCCTTAGTGATCACCTTAAATCGACAAATCATCTTTCTTTTCACCATCTTCTTTCCCCCTTTTCCTCGTCCCTTTAAAGAGAAGGAGGCATCCTTAGGGCTTGATGCGAAATACATTAGAGAGGAGCTTTTGCAAAACGATTTGGACAACCTATTGCATTGGTGTTTCCTCTAACTATCTTCCAGATTTGAGGCAATCTTCATGGTGGATTCTCCACAAAATTTGATGCCCTAGCCATCACATCAAGAGGGAACCCTAGGTGCTAATCCTTCAACTTGGGGATTCTTTGAAGGCTTGTGCTTTAGTACTTATTGAAGTATATCATTCATAACCTTTTCTCTGGACTAACTTGACCTTGGATGAACTCATATCTTGTTGAACATCTCACCCTAGGTCTCGTGAGTTTTCCATTCAAGGGGTTTTTTGTGGAAAGTCTTCCTACCTTCTGCCAAAGCTCACACTTTCATTGGACCTTTCCATTGAATGAGCTACCTTGCCTCACTTCAAGTAAATATTAAGACTCCTCCCGTCAGTGAAACTCCAAGTAGAGAAGGGGACTTAGGCTGTGGTGACAATGGGCCTCTGTTCCAGGGTGTTGTTGTGCCCTCTAGCATTTTGCCTCTTTATAGGGCCTGCTAGTTTGTGCAACAAGGACCTCCATTGAGGCCTTAGGGTTATAGAAGGGGCACTACTTGGGAAACTTGGATTGTTGTAGTGTGTCCATAATTTTCTTTCCTTAACTACCACTTTCTACCATTCCCTAGAATTCATCTCCATTCTTCTTGCTTGTGGTCATTGGTTCATTGGGATTGACTCCCTCTTATCCTTATTTGAGTTTGGGTTAGAAACTTTGTCCGAAAGGCTGATGTAACTAAAAGAACGTTAAAAGCATAAAATGATCATAATGAAAGAAAAAAAGGTTAAAATGCAAAAGATGGTCCATATATTAATTGGCACGTGGGAAAAAGCCTAGCATGAGCTCTACCCCCCTTATTAGCCATCACCTAGTTCCTTGAGCACTTGATGTTCCATCACATAATAAAGGAACCCTTGCATGTCCCAACCTTGATGAGTGAGAAACTGACTCATCATTAAGGGGTAAATAAATGCTAAATCATTAAAGGAAAGCTTGGACTCCTAGGCCATGCTCCCAGTCAAGGCTTTATAAAAAAGAAGTAAAAGGCACACTAGAGGGGCGGAAAGAGTAGGTTGAGGAAAGGGGTATCTCATGCCTCCATGATTTCTCTCTCCTTATATATATATATATATATACATCACTTAGTCCCATGGCCATGACACCTTGCCTTGAAGTCCTTCCCCTCCATTGCCACCATTATCACAAGCACCTCTAGATTAAAGGGTTGTCGTAGGACATGTCACCTCACTTTAGGGGTTGAAAACACCTAATAGGGTTGGTCATCTAGCCATCTCTAATGTAGGTAGGGGACACTTTTATGGGACTTGGTCTAGTTCGATATTTGAAGGTGATCTTAGTTTGAAGTGTTATTGTGTCGTTAATAATTAAGTATGGTCCACTATGATATATCCATAGTCATTGTCCCTAATGATTGGTGGCTTTCGCTTGATCTTTAGATGGTTTTGTCGGGTGGTCCTTTACACAACAATAGAGGTCTTTGAGGGAGCATTACATCTCTCCACTACAAAGCTTGTCCAGGCCATTTTGCACCTTCCAGAGAACAGTATTGAGTTTACAGATGCAACATTTATACTTCTAGATATTTATGCAGTATGCTGGATAAATATCTAGAAGTATACAGATGCAACATGTTGAGATCCTCTTGCTTGGTTTTCAGAGGACTATAGAGGCCATAGATAGCCTCTTTGTTATTGTATTTTGGTTCACATATGGATTGCACTCAATGCCATTTTGGTTATAGGCACCCTTGCTATATATTATATCCTTAAAAAAATTAAATTTTATTTAAAGTATTATATAACTATATTATATATATATTATTAATACTGCTTGCATATTATTAGTAATGGTTTCGATCTATGTTGCAGGAAACGTGGGGCAGGGGTACGTTTCCGTACGAAAATTGGTATGAAACGGTGAAACGCGTTTGGTACGGCCGTACTGCCACGTTTCACAAAAATGAAACGTGGTCAGTACAGCCAGAAACGCGTTTCATGGCTGTACGACCCACGTTTCAACATTTACTTGTGTTTGTTTGTTTGTTTGTTTTTTTTTTTTTTTTT